>CM055830.1:17496723-17499223 GCA_029582265.1 Zoroaster sp. YZ-2022
TGTAGTTGTACGTTTTGTATCTTGTTTGCTTAATATTAGTTATATAGTGTTGTTATTGCCTTCTCGTGTTACATTTTGGAATGTTCGGTTCGAGTATAAAATGCGGTAAAGCTAGGGGGTCTTGACACCACAGAGGGCTATAACACTTACGTCTTTGTCTAGCCCTGCGGGCAATTTTGGGGGGATTGCAGCGGGTACGGCGATTTCAAGCCGAGCTGGCACTTGCCAACGCGCTGCCGGTGACGGCGGTTGTGAAGGCAAAAGTCTGTCCAGTGAGCCTTAATTGTAGTTTCATCTTTGTGTCGGGATGTTCTTCGACTATTACAGTACATGTCTGATACAGGTAAATGATACATTTTTACTTGTTTTTTTATTTACTTTTCACTGGAAATTGTATTTGTAATTTTTAGAGTTTAATCGGGAAATAAGAAGTTTAAGTAAAGAAACATTTTCTTTTTGGTGTCGAGACAAATTCTATAAGTGTTCGGTGAGCTTTGGGAATCGACGTCAAGTCGACCACAGCACCGGCTAGTTCATTAATTTAGCAGTGGAAAAGTTACGATAACTTGGTATACGTCTCGGTGACGTGTTGCGAAGATTAATGGAGAAAATAATTTCCATTCAGAGTGAGGCATAACTCGAAATAATTTCGTAAGGGGCTAGCTTTGATTGGGATTATTGGTTATCTGACAGGCGTATTGGAGTGAATCCTTTACAGGAGGCCGACAGTATTTGTCACTTTGTATAGTGATGGCAGACTTTTATAATTTGTCGCCGTTGATGTCAATAAGTAAATTGTTGGGATGTTTGGGAGAAATTAAACAAATAATATTTTCGGAAGACGGGAGAGGCATATGGATTAATCGAGTATGTGTTTTTATGTATTTTAAAGATATTTTAAAGAAGTGCGATGAAGTTGGTTTGGGTTGGAGAGTGATAGATATTTCTTTTCGGCTGTAATTCGAAGTCAATTCGTACAGTCCGATTTGAGTAATCTGGTCCGGTTCTTTATTTGTCAATGACTTCCACCGCTCTTTGATGTCGCCGTCACCATGCTTCACGACCACACGGCACCTCCTTTGATGCCGCCGGTCGATTTAATTAATGGTGCTTATAATGCTCGGGATAGCGTCCCTGCGAAACAATTTGATTGGATACATTTTGACGGATCATTGCGCACGATCCTGTAACATTATATATAAAGCCCCTTAGTTATTTCGAGAAGTCAAGACTCAAGAATCAAGACTCAAGAATCAAGAATCAAGATGGCTCCAAAGTATCCTTGCGCTGTGTGTTCGAAGGCTGTTCGCAGCAACTAGCATGCACTTCAGTGTGACATGTGTGCTCGCTGGCAGCATCGCACATGCAACGCTGGCAGCATCGCACATGCAATGGCATATCTGAAGACATGTACGTCGAGATGATGGAGGATTCCACCAACCAGGTGTGGAATTGTGAGCTGTGCACCCGGCAGTCTGGTGTGGCGTTGGATGAAGAGGTGCCAATGGAGGTCGACTCCTTCCATTGTGCTTCGGATTTCAACGTTTCCCGGCAGCTGGTTCCAGTCGGCGAGAGCACCCGGCAGTCTGGTGTGGCATTGGATGAGGAGGTGCCAATGGAGGAGGTCGACTCCTTCCATTGTGCTTCCGATTTCAACGTTCCCCAGCAGCCGATGGAGGAGACCATCCCCGACTTGCCCTTACCCGGCGTCATTCAAGAACTTGGCGAGGAGACTGTAGTGACATTCAAGGTTACCGAGAGCGGTACCCAGCGTGGGAAGAAAATTCTAGTGGACTCCTATGGCTACACCTACACGCAGAAATGGAAGAAGGATCCAACCTCTGTCTTTTCATCGTGGGTGTGTAGTGTACGGGGCAAGAACCAGAGATGTCCCGTGTCTGTCCGCCAGAATGGGGATTCTTTCCGCCACGGTGTCCATAAGGTGCACATCCATCCAGCCAACCCAGGAGCTGAGGTAGCAGTTCAAGTCTCCGCTGCGAAGGTACGAAATGACCTGCTTCCATTGTGCGAACACCCTTCGAACACACAGCGCAAGGATACTTTGGAGCCATCTTGATTCTTGATTCTTGAGTCTTGATTCTTGAGTCTTGACTTCTCGAAATAACTAAGGGGCTTTATATATAATGTTACAGGATCGTGCGCAATGATCCGTCAAAATGTATCCAATCAAATTGTTTCGCAGGGACGCTATCCCGAGCATTATAAGCACCATTAATTAAATCGACCGGCGGCATCAAAGGAGGTGCCGTGTGGTCGTGAAGCTTGGTGACGGCGACATCAAAGAGCGGTGGAAGTCATTGACAAATAAAGAACCGGGGTTTGACAGGAAACTAATTAAGGGACATCAAGGCTGTTGTCTGACAAATAATCAGTACTGCAGTATTATTAACAAAGCATTAATTGATGACGGACTGCTGGACACGTCACCCAAACCCCGTACCAGAACTCAAAAACCCGACACTTTCTAACAGTTTCACGC
>CM055830.1:17501723-17804223 GCA_029582265.1 Zoroaster sp. YZ-2022
ATATATATATATATATATATATATATATATATATATATATATATATATATATATATATATATATATATATATATATATATATATATATATATATATATATATATATATATATATATATATATATATATATATATATATATATATATATATATATGTATATATCTTTCTGAATTAGGACATAGGGCGACCGGTGGTCGACCTATAGCGTATATATATAAAGTGTAACCGCTCGAGATGCAAAACCTGTTTGTATCTCAAACCTGCTCAGAAGGTGAAAAGCCACAGTACTGCATGGTCTCACCTACACAATCAGAACTAAATCCCAGTGTGACACACCCAATGTTATATATGTAATCTCATGTAAAAGATGTGGTATACAATATATAGGGGAGACAATTAAGACCAAATTGTGTCTCCGCTTTGCCAACCATGTTTTCTCTGTGAAAACTAAAAAACCCTACCCTGTGGCTATCCATTTTAACAGCCCTAATCATAGCATTAACGATGTTGAACTCATTGTAATTGAAGCCTGCACTAGCAATGATACACATCGCAAACTTAGGGAGTCACACTGGATACATCAACTGAAAACACTGCAACCCTATGGCCTCAATATCAACACAGGTATCAAATAACCCAGTTACCTTTACCTATTTCCAGGCATTTGTTGTAACTTTTTATTTTTTCAGGATTTTGTCCTAACCTGTTCTATTTTCATGTAGTTGTCTTAACCTGTTCCTTTTTCAGGTATTTGCTTTAACCTGTTTTTTCAGCTATTTGTTTTAATTAACCTGTTCTTTTTTCAGGTATTTGCTTTAACCTGTTCTCTTTTCAGGTATTTGTTTCAACCTGTACTCCTTTCAGGTATCTGTTTTAACCTGTTCTCTTTTCAAGTATTTGTTTTAACCTGTTACTTTTCAGGTCTTTGTCCTAACCTGTTCTATTTTCAGGTATCTGTTTTAACCTGTTCTCTTTTCAGGTATTTGTTTTAACCTTCGTTCTATTTTCAGGTATTTGCTTTAACCTGTTGCTTTATCTTATCTTGTATACTTTTACATTTTTTCCAACTGTCTCTCATAGGACTATTTTAATTTAGCTATTTACACCCACACATATATAACGGTTCGCGAGCAAAGAAAAATTGGCTGATGCGGGACTCGAACCCGCGACCCCTCAAATACCAGACGAGCGCTCTACCAACTGAGCTAACCAGCCTCTATGTGTGTGGGCGGTCCACTTATGCCAATTATCTATTGCTCTATGGGGCCAGGTCAGAGGCCAAACCATATCTGCCGAGTATATATATATATATATATATATATATATATATATATATATGTGTGTGTGTGTGTGTGTGTGGGCGAGCACTGGCAGGGTTGTGATAGAGGACCTATAAGAAAAGGGACAGCAAGACCGCCGTATCTGTGGGGACATTTTCATGTCCCCACAACATTTTGGGCCGTAATTTGTCCCCACAACTGTGTCTCACAACATGTAAATGTCCCCACAATTACGATGCCTGACTGTGTGTGTGTGTGTGTGTGTGTGTGTATATATATATATATGTGTGTACGTGTTTATGGTGTAAACCGAGGACATATAACAAAAGAGAACAATATGTCCTCGGTTTGCGCACGGTGTCCTCGGTATGTTTCGTGTACAAATCTAATGGGAGAAGCCTCAAAAAGTTAAAGTCCAACAACAAAGGGAACAAAAGAGGGGAACAATAGGATGTCAAACGGTGTCCTCGGTTTACACCATACACAAGACTGTGTGTGTGTGTGGGTGTGTGTGTGTGTGTGTGTGTATATATGTATATGTATATATATATGTATATATGTATGTATATGTATGTATATATATATATATATGTATGTATATATATATATATGTATACATATATATATGTACATATGTATATATATATGTATGTATATATATATATATATATAATAATTATTATATATATATATATATGTGTGTACTTATGTATGTATATGTATGTATATATATATATATATATATATATATATATATATATATGTAATTTACAAATACCAATATTTTACATGGAATAATTCTATATTTTCAAATTTTATGTTTTATGCATGGATGAAGATTCCTTTCTCTATGCTTTATGGCAGTAATATTTATTTTCAATAACCCTCCTATGACTGCAAGGGATAAAATAAGTCAAAAATGTTGATATACTTGCAAGGTATATCTACATGTACATGTACTAGTGCACTTAAAAGTCGAACCCTGTCAAACCGTACGTGTAGTATGTACATTCACAAGCCAAAATGAGTCGACCGTTTTTGACTGGTAATTTAAAACCTTGCGTCGTGCCATGGCGCTAATTTTGTTAGTAGGTTTGTAAACAAAACCTAATTACTCCGTTGATTTTTACCCGAAATTTCTCAAATTCCGTAAGTTCACTGTTGAAGTATACCCAAATAGCATGGTTAATTCTCATTAGCCTGCTTTGAACCCTTGACCCAAACAATCCTACTGCAAAAAGCATGGTCCCATAGGACCGTGTACAAATCCTAATGCCATCTGTCAACACACAAGGGCATTGACTTCGGCTCTGAGCGGCTTATCAAAAGCTATCAGTTACCCACTATGTTGTGCCTGACCATGAATCCAGACATACTGGCACCATCAGCCATTGGATGAGAGATGTTTATTCCTATAACTGCTATGGGTACACATAATAGGGTATATTTTATGTCGATTTGGGGTAGGGGAAAAAGCATTATCAGAACTAAAATAAACATCAACCTAAAGGGCCCTTACATTTTTTGTGTGCTTCAAATTGTTGTCTAGGGTCTAGAGGACCTCTAGGCATCTGTTAAAACCATTGGAGTGTCGTGGCCGAGCGGTCTAGCGCACCGAACTCAAGTTCTGGTGTTGCCAGCAGCAGGGTGTGGGTTCGAGCCCCGGTCGTGACACTTGTGTCCTTGAGCAAGATACTTAACCATAATTGCTTCGTCCTTCGGATGGGACGTAAACCCGTGGGTCCCGTGTGTTGTGTAATGCGTAAAGTGGATTAATCGTGGCGAGCGGTCTAGTGCACGAACTCAAGTTCTGGTGTTGCCAGCAGCAGGGTGGGTTCCGAGGCAGTCGTGACACTTGTGTCCTGAGCAGACACTTAACCATAATTGCTTCTCTCCACCCAGGGTTAAATGGGTACCTGTGAGGGGCAGAGTTGGTTGATTAGCCCTAATGCGCTGTAATAGCAGCAATTGAGCTGTATACTCCCCCGGGAGCTGAGATGGTTTCAGGAATGATTTATGAGCCTTATGAGCCTTATGAGCAGGGAAAATAATACACTGCGCTTTGTATCCCTAGGAAAAGGCGCATTATAAATGCAAGTTATTATTATTATTATTATTATTATTGGGAGTTGGTAGTGTTCAACACAACAGAAGTTATAGCGCCCCTTTTCACACCTACTAAAAAATTTAGCGCGATGCAACCGCGCTGTTCGTATAAGTGTCATGGCACGTCGCAGGGTTTATTATTAATTAAAATTAAATTAAGCATTGTCTGGTATTGTTCAGGGTGGTCAAAATGACAGTAAAAACTAGTCAAAAATACCCCTGTGTGAAACAGTCAAAACGGGCAGTTGACTGGTTTTTATAGCAACTTCCCACTGAAGTGCAGCAGTAGTAGGAGGGTTAAAAAAATTTCATAAAAATAAAAAATAAGAATAAAACTCACAAGGAATTGCTGTCACTGCTTGCCATGTGGCTTTGCTACATGTAGGCTGATAAACAAGTGTAGTCCTGTAAACTTACACGCGTAAGCAAGGAAATAACTTGACTAGGTCCAAAGCTTGACATTTGTTGAGTTGGTGCATAGAGAAAGGACGTCATTTTCCTTCCTCCATGTTTGGTGCTACCACATCCTGTAGGGCTCCATTGGATCATAAATTCAATCAACAAAACATGTGTTATGCATACATTATCTCCATAGGTGGTCATGTTGGCTATTACCTTGTCATGATTGTTTAATAACATGGCCATCACTGAGTCATGGCATCTTGGGTGGAGGTTTCCCAACCACAAAATTCTAGCAGATGTGGTGTCACATATGTGCCACCCATACAGCGTCCCTAAAATGGACACCATGGTGATATATACATAACAAACAGTTGATTATAATTCCAAAAAATTACACTGGCTCCCGGTTTTATGTTATAGCATATCAAGCATGATTCACATTATAAGGATGACCGCTGTAGTGTACATTTTGTGTAGTGTTGGGACAGTTAACTATTTGGGACGGTAAACCGGTTGGGATGGTTAACCGGTTGGAATCATAGAATCAGTTTTGCCATCATTACCAATGTTGTACCTTCCCTTCAATGTATATCTTGATTCAAAGAGAGTAAGCATACTCATAGAAGCAGTTTTGCCATCATTACCAATGTTGTACCTTACCTTCAATGTATATCTTGATTCAAAGAGAGTACATGCGTACTCATAGAATCAGTTTTGCCATCATTACCAATACCTTCCCTTCAATGTATATCTTGATTCAAAGAGAGTAAGCATACTCGTAGAAGCAGTTTGGCCAACATTACCAATGTTGTACCTTCCCTTCAATGCATATCTTGATTCAAAGAGAGTAAGCATACTCGTAGAAGCAGTTTGGCCAACATTACCAATGTTGTACCTTCCCTTCAATGCATATCTTGATTCAAAGAGAGTAAGCATACTCGTAGAAGCAGTTTGGCCAACATTACCAATGTTGTACCTTCCCTTCAATGCATATCTTGATTCAAAGAGAGTAAGCATACTCGTAGAAGCAGTTTTGCTATCATTACCGATGTAATTGTACCTTCCCTTCTACCTTCCCTTCAATGTATATCTTGATTCAAAGAGAGTAGCATACTCATAGAAGCAGTTTGGCCAACATTACCAATGTTGTACCTTCCCTTCAATGTATATCTTGATTCAAAGAGAGTAAGCATACTCATAGAAGCAGTTTTGCCATCATTACCAATGTTGTACCTTCCCTTCAATGTTAATGTTAATGTTGTTTGTACCCTTTGTCCAGGTTACCCATTGTACAAGGAGGAACATTCTCATTTCTTGGTCCAGCATTGACGATTCTCAGTCAGGCGGGGTCATGCCCTGCTGAAATACCGAGTGAGTGAAATAAACAGTTACTGCCAAAAAAGGTTTCTTTTCTTCTTTTTTTCGATTTATACAATGAAATGTAGAAATGGAGAGTGTGCAATAAAACCTCTTTGTAGAAGACCTGTGTTCTCAAAAATACACATTGGTGTTACCTTCACATTGTACAGTACATAAGATCTTGTCAGATTTCCTGATAAAGAAATATTTGATTTTTTTTAAAAGACTAGTTTTTTTTATTATTATTATTATTTTCTTAAGTTTCCCTTAAAACATTCTCCGTATGCACCACAGAGCATCTAGAATGTAAACATTTCTGGGATTTCTCCCTCACCCACGGAATCAAAGGAGAAGGGTACAGATTGTTGAAATTTCTTTTGTTATAACAAACAATGCGCAAAATTTTCCCAGACTCGCTGCTCACCATTTGCCCCAGTGTACATTGTGTAGTCTACATGTACTTCAAATCATGTTTTTTAAATTTTATGATTAAAAAATCGTGAATCATGGCCGCTTCAGGAAGCTGAACCAAAAACAGCCTGAAGGTAAGGATCAGTACCTCCAGTAGACTTTGAATCATCCCTGATACCTATGGCAGTTTTGAAAGTAGTCATTTTCATACCTGACTATACATATACAGCATGGCTCCCCAGTTCCTCATTAATCGACCTTAAGAATTATTTCCTGTGAGGAAGTATGGGCATTGAAAAATATGTCCTGCTTTATCTTTGATTGGGTTTTGTTGAATAAAACAACATCTGAAGAAGAGAAATTGAAAATAACCAGACCTGGAAAAAACAATTTGACTTCCTTGTCAGGTCACCAAATGGCTATTCAATGGATATTTATTCAATGGCTATTTATATTCTCAAAATTAATCATTTATTTTCACTTTAGCAAAGAGCATGTAGCATGTAACCTCAATCCTTCAAAATCCTTTACTTTAGCAAAGAGGATTTTGGAGGATTTGGTTACGGTTAAATAACCAATAAATATAGTATAAATTTATTTAAGAGAATATATAAAATTGGTATTATTTTTAGAGCTCTGGTTATATTTCTTATATTCATGTTATAGGGACCGTATCATCACAATCAGAGTAGACTTTCAACAGGGCATGGAATCGGTGTTCTAGTTTAAGATGAACATGGTGACTGAAAATTACTGGCTCATTTATGCAGAAGCAATGGTAACATGACCTTATCATGTGGGGTATTATTTTCAGTCACTGAGTTAATCTAAAACTAGCACTCTAATTCCATGCCCTGTTGATCGTGATGATATTGTCCCTTTAACTATAAAACAACTCTTCTGTGCTAGTTTCAGCTTATTGTTGTATGACTGAGAAAGTCCTAAAAAATGCATTTTGAGTTTTCAATCAGCAAGAACATAATCTGCGACCAGATTTGTATAAACAGCAATTCAACAAGAAAAGAATAAAAAATAAAAAAAGTAATACAATTTTTTATTTTTTTTTATTTGCTGTTTTATTTTAAGAGGCTAGCCTCCTCAGTTAAAGAACTGCTTTCCTTGAGGGGCGTGTGTTAAAACAGTATTAAAAGTTAAATTTAAATTAAAAATTAAAAATTTAAAGTAAACAAATAAAAGCAGTAATTAAGGGAATTAAGGGAAATTAAGGGGAAAATATTAAAATAAACAAAATTAAAAATAAATGAGAGGATAACATTTAAAACATAAGATTCTGAATATGTCAAAAATAAAAAGGAAATGGTAAAAAGTGTAAATTTGATCTAGTTTTAAATTGAGAACATCAACTCAATAAAGATATAAAATTTAAAACAATGGTAATTAAGGTAAACTAGCGTAAAAGAAAATAATTTTATTTAAGCAAGAAACGAGCACAGTAAAAAGCATGAACACTGTACACAATGAAGGAAGGTCATAGAGCAAAAACTAAGTTTTAAGTAAACCATTTATCTTCTTTTATTTATCTTTTATTTAGTTACGTTGCTTTTCCTTTAATTCTGATATCCATTCGCCATTTTCCTTTCGTTACATTTAAATCACTTTTCTTATGCAAATTACCCCAAATTCTGTTGCGCCCTCATAAGCCAAATTTACACACAGTTTTTCCGAAGCAGAGGAGACACAATCTAAATCACTCCTTTGATCCTTTTGTTCAGGTAAATACAATTTTATTAATTTATATTTACATGTTATCTCACCAAAGTTAAGTTTATACATTACATTATATTTACTAAGTAGAACTTCATATTAACGATAAAGGTTCTCCTCAAATGATGCCTCCATTCAGTTTTTAAATAAAATTTAAGCTGTATTTGTTTGTTGTAGAGGAAGTTTTTCAGAATATGACCATGGAAGAACAAGAGGCTGTGACCCTCAATGAGACAGAGCTGTGGCAGAGTAGAATGAGAACAATACAAGGATCAATCATGGTCGCTTCCATCTTTGAGGTAAAAGCAACATTTTATTTATTTATTATTTCTGGCAATTCAAAAGCAAACATAAAATTAATTAGACAATCAAACAAACAAGCAAAACAGAGCATGGAATTTCCCAAAAGCCAACCAAATTATGATCCAAGAAGGCGTTCGCCAAAAAAATTACCCATGGTTCACCCTGGGGATGGATTATGTGATAACCACTTCCTCACCCCCACCCCGTACCAAAACAAAAATAAATAAAAATTAAAAATTAAAGATAAAAATGCAAAGATATGTAACTCAAGTTAATTTTTCATTTTTAGCAAGTTATTAGTCACAATTAATCGTAATAAAGATGAACAAAATATCTTTATCATTTTTAAGATCCCACACCATCATTTAATTTTTATGATAATTCCCTTGTCTTTTTTAGGAGCAATCTTCTTAATGCGACATCCACACAATCCCCACCCCCAAGGGCAAAATGTATCAGTGAACAATTTCGCTTGTATCGCGTGGCAAAATGCTTCCGAAAATTCACAATTTGCTTCACAATATCCACAATTTGCTTCACAAAATTCAAGAATCGCTATTAGAATTACATACACATAAGCATTTCTGTCTGAAAATATTGCTTTGAAATTTGTTTTAATTAATTTGATCCCTGTGTACTGTGAACCATGTTAATGAAAATTGTTATTTAAAAAAAAAGCTTGTATTTGAACAAAAAGGCCGGAAACATTTGTAACTTCTGTGCTGGGGGAACATAATGTATTTGTGTTATTTTATTTATAGCTAATTGTAGGGTTCAGCGGTATCATTGGTATCATGCTACGATTCATTGGACCTCTGACCATAGCTCCTACCATTACCCTCGTTGGTCTGTCACTCTTTTCTGCGGCTTCGGACTTCAGTAGTGGCCACTGGGGCATAGCTTTTCTGTAAGGATTACTTTTCTCTCTGTTTTTATTTTATTTTCAATAAAGGGACAATATCGTCATGATCAACAGGGCATGGAATCGGAGTGCTAGTTTTAGATCAACTCAGTGACTGAAAATAATACCCCACATGATAAGGTCATATTACCGTTGCTGCTGCATAAATGAGCCAGTAATTTTCACTCACTGTGTTCATCTTAAATTAGGACACCGATTCCATGCCCTGTTGAGTCTGCTCTGATCGTGTCGATATTATCTCTTTAATCTAATATAAAATTTTAAAAAATTTTAAAAATGTTTTGGTGTCAAATCCCATAACGTTATGAGCACTTTTGGTTTTGGTGCATTTTATGAGATATTTATAACTGTTTTTTTGTAATTATAGTACCATAGCGTTGATGGCGCTCTTCTCACAATACATCGCTAGGTTCAGCATTCCTTTCTTAGGATATTCCCGGGAGGAAAGTTGTCACAGGATCAGTTTCCCAATCTTTAAAATGTTCCCGGTGAGTGTATGATTGTACAGCTATGTAGGAAACGGGTTAATTGGGTGGGTGGGGGTGGGGTTGGTGGGTTCCTGAAGAATTTGCTTCAAAACTGAACATTGCTTTGTGATGTATAAATACATGTTTATTTTGGGGGTATGACGGACACAATCCACTTTGTGCACAACCTGCTGAGGGCGCAATTTGTTTTTTTTAGATCAGCAATGATTGAAAGGACAATTTCACAATTGCCTTCCCTCCCAGTCGGTCCTACTAATTGCCGACCCCTGCTGACACCTACCGACAACTCTTATGCGCTCGAGATACGACATGGACTGTACCATTATACACGAGGGTGATGGTAACCAAGGAGAACAATAAGTCGGCAGGGGTCGGCAATTAGTAGGACCCAATGAGATGTCGGTAGGTTTTTAAGAGTTGTCGGTAGATGTCGGCAGGGGTCGGTAATTAGTAGGACCCCTCCCAGTCATTATCCTCCTTTATTATAACAATGGTTCTGCCCCTCCAGACCTTTAATTCTTAAAAGAGTACATAATCCATTGTACGCCCATTGTTTTCCCCACAGATGGTTTGTTTGTGTGTGTGTAGTTTAAGATTGCATCTAGTTCTCTAGGAACTAGTTTTGCGTGGAAATGCCTATCCCATGATGCCCCACGGCAGGCCGGGCAGGGGGAGCAAAACCCGTAACCAAGCTCATTGTGCATTTGGTGTACAATGCCGTGGTATGGTTTACTGCTGGCTGGCACACTTCATGTAGGTAATAGACTTCTGATACAACTCATTTGTTACCTACAGGTGATCCTCTCTATATTGTTTGCATGGGCATTTGCGGCTATCTTGACCGTCACTAACGTCCTCCCTAATGACCCTGATGTCTATGGTTATGCAGCTCGTGTTGACCTGCGCCTTGGTGTGCTGGAGGAGTCGGCCTGGGTCCGAGTGCCTTATCCTGGTAGGTGTTGGCCAAGATGGTTGATGTCATGCATATTCATGCTAGTTATGAATATTCATGAATTTTTTTGTTTTGCATATTCATGTATCTACATGTATATTCATGCGCTACATAATAATAATAATAATAATAATAAAGATTTGTAGCGCACACATATCCACCCTGCTGGGCGCTCAAGGCGCGGAAACAGAAAAAACATGAATACAAACAATATACAATATCATGTATATTTTTGCATAGTCAATGGTAGTTATTGCATAGTCAACACATATTCATGCATATTCAATGCATATCAATGCATATTCTATGCATATTCAATACATATTTAATACATATTCAACATTTCCTGACACAGTGAATTTTGTTAAGCTAAAAAGTTAAGGATACAAGGATACACTGTTCATATTACACTGGAAAGCTTGGACAGTGGTTATAATAGCTACTACTATTACTACTTATAATAGCAGATACCAACAGTAGTCAAATACAGTGTAGTCTGTGCTTTTAGAATGTCAGGCGGGTGGCAGAAGTCCCCATCCACCCCTAGCAAGGCCATGTGACATCACTACCATTACCATGTGAAAAGCCTGTCCAAGGTACCTGAGCATAGCAACAGTTGCTAGGGTTACAGATACACTATTTCCTAACAGACAATTAATCCATACTTTGTATTGACTGACATTGAGGACAATTTTTATTTTGTCTGCAGGTCAGTGGGGAGTTCCAAATGTAACGATCGCGGGTGTCTTTGGCATGCTGGCTGGAGTTCTGGCATCCATCTTTGAATCCATCGGAGATTACTACGCATGTGCTCGATTGTCCGGGGCACCCCCGCCTCCTGTCCATGCCATTAATCGTGGTATCGGGATTGAAGGGCTGGGATGCATTTTGGCCGGAGCCTTTGGGTCTGGTACGGGAACGACATCATACGGGGAGAATATTGGTGCCTTGGGAATAACAAAGGTATGTTTAAATATAATTATAATAATAATAATGTGGACTTATATAGCGCACGTATCCACCAAACTGGTGCTCAAGGCGCATTATATTATTACCCCTGCTCATCAGGCTCATAAATCATTCCTGAAACCATCTCAGCTCCCTGGGGAGTATACAGCTCAATTGCTGCCATTACAGCGCATATAGGGTTAATCAAACACAACAACCAACTCTGCCCTCGTACCCATTTACTCCTGGGTGGAGAGAAGCAATTATGGTAAAGTGATTTGCTCAAGGACACAAGCACCATGGTCGCGGATGGGATTCGAACCCACATTCTGACGACTCAGCCATCAGAACACAAATCCGATGCACTAAACCGCTCGACTATGGCACTCCATAAATATCTAGAAATTGCAATGATTGCCGTTGAATATACAACTGAATTTTGTTTTTGCACTTTTCAGTGCTCGAGTATCCCATTATTAGGAGGAGGTTGTGGGTTCGATTCCCACCCGGGTTTTTTTTCCCGTAGATACTCAGAAAGCAATATACAGTACATCATACATATGTCTGATATATAACGACAAAAATCTAATTAATAATATTGGTTGTATCAAACATTTTCATCTGAAAACCATTGGTTAACACAAGTACAATTTACTGCCTTTAATAGGATAACCTTGTAATTGATTGAAAGGACAATATCGTCATGATCAACAGGGCATGGAATCGGAGTGCTAGTTTTAGATTAACTCAGTGACTGAAAATAATGCGCCAGTAATTTCCATCCACTCCTGAGGACGATCAGAGCATACTGATCGAGTTGTAACCTCCAGTTCATTTCAGAACTAATTACTATTCAATTGAGAATTTCACATGGTGTCACCGCAATTAGTTTTACTTACTTCCATCCACTGTGTTCATCTTAAACTAGGACCCCGATTCCATGCCCTGTTGAAAGTCTGCTCTGATCGTGACGATATTGCCCGTTTAACCTTTAAAATGGTTCTCTCAGGTTGGTAGTCTTAGGGCTATACAGTTCGGCGGTGCCTGTATGATTGCTATGGGGTTATTCGCCAAGTTTGGCGCCCTCTTTGTCACTATTCCTGACCCTATCGTTGGCGGGATGTTCTGCGTCATGTTTGGTAAGTGAAATGATGAGAATTATTGTCTCAAATAATGTTTTTTTTTTTTTTTTTTTTTGGGGGGGGGAATTTGTTAATCCAATCCAATCGAAACCAATTATTTTTTTATAAATAAAAATCAATGAGGTTTCAAATCACTGTTGCTCTGTCTAGAGCAATATACATGCCATGCACTGACCAAACAAACTGTTAGAGAAACAATTATTACAGCCTAAAAATATAATGTTTGATGTTTCATATACTTTATGCTTTCAGGTAATGTCTCCATTTCAAATTTGGATTAAGCAGATACTGCCCTATGAAGACAGATTAGGAGGCCAGGTAGACTGGGCCTGGCCAGGTAGCCTGGGCCTGGCCAGGCTTCTCAAAGGCTTGGCTGATAGTGAAATGTCTCTGTTTTTCTTTTATTTCAGCAATGGTGACAGCCGTGGGCATCTCCAATCTGCAGTTTGTCAACCTGAACTGCTCTCGTAACCTATTTGTCATTGGATTCTCCCTCATCATGGGATTTATTATTCCGTTCTGGGTCAAAGAAAACGAGGATTTCATTAATACAAGTATGTCTGATCCAGTCTCCCGACTCTAAGACATTTTGCAGTGTCATTTGATCAGGCTTGATATTCTTCCTACTTTTGTAGGAAATCCTACCTTTTGATTTTGAAAATCCTACCATGAAACCGGGTTCCGACTAACTTCAAACCATGGAAACTTTCCTTGTGTATCATTTTATTGTAAATACCAAGATAAAAAACAGTTTCCTTGCTATACATGGCTATAGAGGTAAACCGCTATAGGCTAGTATATGCCTAATGATAATGGCAAACATTTTTCCTACCTTTTCATTTTCTCACAATATCATCCTTGTTTTATGGCATTGTGTGTACATAGTATAAAAAACCCCACATACATGTAATCTGTAAATACTGGAAGTACATCGGGAGGGGGGGGGGGGGGTTGGTGGTTTCCACGTGACCCCTTTACCCTCCATAGTTACACAGTGGGGACCAATTTCATACAGCTGCTTAGCAGATCAAATTGCTTACCAGAAAAATTTGCTTAGCGGATTTCTTTGGTTACCACTGGGTCTGGGTAAGGGACCTTCCTCATAGGCCTGTGTACCCATACATCAGGGGTCAATTCCATAGAACTGCTTAGCAGATCAAATTGCTTACCAGAAAAATTTGCTTAGTGGATTTCTTTGGTTACCACTGGGTCTGGGTAAGGGACCTTCCTCATAGGCCTGTGTACCCATACATCAGGGGTCAATTCCATAGCGCTGCTTAGCAGTTCCAGTATAGTAACACAACCAATGAAACTATACACTCCAGACAAATCAATTTTTTTTCCCCATGTCACAGGTGTAAAGGAACTGGACCAGATTTTTATCGTCCTGTTGGAGACCAACATGTTTGTGGGTGGATTCATTGGATTCATATTGGACAACACTATACCAGGTAAACCTATCCCCTACCCCACCTGTTCCCCACCCCACCCATCCCATTCCCATTAGTGGGATGGATCTATTGTCCTGTTGGAGACCATCATGTTTGTTGGAGATTTCCTGGGATTCGGTTTTGGACAACACTGTACCAGGTAAACCTCCCCCCACCAAACCCCACCCCACCCCCACCCCCCCCACCCCACCCCATCCCCATCCGTGGGACAGATCTATGTCATTTTGGCCAAGATGACATCCTTCAAGCAATCTAAAAATTACACTTTTAAGAGAAATATCTAAATCAGGAGGTCAAATGTTGGCTAAATTGTTCTTTGTTCACTAAAAATTTGCAGGCCTGTGATTTCTCAGGATTTTTTTTACAAGTCTCCCTTTGCCTCAAAATGCTCTTGAAAGAAGAGAAGTAGCCACCAAGGAAAGACAGAAGTAGCCTGTGTTGTGTCCAAACCTCCAGTCTCTTGTTTGTGGGGATGTGGAGAGTCTGTAAATCCAAAATTAAACATCAAGGAGTCTTTGTCCTCTAGACCAAAGGGAGACCCAGGCCTGCTACCCATTTTTCAGGAATTTTTACTTTTGTCCGCACCCCTGAATTTGTTGCTATCGTCATCTCAACTTGAAGGTAGCGATGAGGACCGAGGCATTGCCCAGTGGCGTAACAAGTACGGCGGTGCCAACCAAGACCCGGAGGTGACCAAAGAGCTGCTGAGGTGCTATGAATTCCCCATCGGGATGCAAGTGATACGTAAACATTCCTTCCTGCGTTTCTTTCCGATGTGTCCGACGTTCAGCGGGTGGGATTGCAGTTGCAGATGTTGCTTTAAACGACAACCCGAGAATGAGAGCAGTAAAACAACTGGTAAGGGTTTTCTCTGGCAGGATTTTGTTTTGTGTTTAAAGCTATTCTCATCTGGCGTTCCAGATTATTGATCAAATGTTCGTCTGATTTGTCTTTCAGAGAATGCCGGACTCTTGTAGATATTCTCCTAATGTCCATCAACTAGAACAATAACATACACCAGTTTTTTTTCCCCCAAAAAATACATGGATAGACAAATCCCAAGATGACGAAATTAACGTTGATCTGAGCACTTCCGGGTCACATCGGTGTTGTGATTTGACACAGAGAGCCTCGGTTTCAATGCGGAAGTGCACAGACTGGGTCAATTTGAAATTCGTCTATAAGTTTAAGCCTTTGATACCATTGCAATTCATTTTTGGCTGTAATATTTCATCTTTTTTGTCAAATTAATTCTCATTTTGTTACGCTTTATATTGTTTATGCCCTGAAGCTTTCATGTCAAATTAATATTCATTAAGTGTTCGGGTATGTGCCCGAAACACCTATTGTTTTTGTTCGCTTTTTTTTTTTCTTCTCCTTCTTCTCCCCATCGATTGTCTACAAAAAAACACATACTTGCAAACTTCAAACTTGGCATATACTTAGAACATAACACGTAGATGAAACATGAGTTGTGATGTCATAATGAGGTCATCAGATATCAAATTATGATAAATCAAAGTTTAATATTTTAAAAAATCATATCTCAACAACCACAAGAGGTAAATTCACAATTTTTGCACCATTGTACAGATCGTTAATTGTCAAAAAATATTTACAAAATCATATCTCAACAACCACAAGAGGTAAATTGACATTTTTTGCACCATTGTATAGATTGTTAATTGTCAAAAAATATTTACAAAAACGTGACCCCAATTTGACCTTTACTTCCTGTACAAACCGGAAGTCAAAGTTTAATATTAAAAAATATTTCCAAAACCGTACATTATTAGCGAGGACGACGATTTCGTCAAAATCACAATTCGTATCTGGAACTACACGAAAACGGGTTGTAAAAACTTGCCTTCTCTCAAAGAATTTCGGTACCAAAATTTACCCTTATGTAGCAGAACAGTTGTTTTTCACATTTGAACTGTTTTTTCAAGAATAAATAATGTGATTAAATTCAAATCATTGAAATGGACTTCAAACAAATCTTCGTTGGTAACCACACCATATTTTACAGGGTACTCTTTAATTTGAAAACAAAATAATAATGCAAAGTTTCTTTAAAAAACATTCTGACGTCATCATCACTGTCCTGACAAAACTCGAACACCCATGTGTTTGTAATAATTATCACAAACACTTCCGTCTAGTTTTATTTTGCATTGTTTATGCCAAATTAATTCTCATTTTATTTAGCTTTATATTTGCAAAGTAATGTTCAATATTTTATGTATCATTGAAGCTTTCATGCCAAATTTATTAAAATTTTATTTTCCTTTTTGCATTTACTGTATATTTCATTGATGCTTTTCTTTTTCGTACAGCCTATACTGCTATCAGTGTAAAATAAAAGCAAGTCATTGTATTTTCTTTCAAAGGGCATTACTAATCCTTCTGGTGGGCTAACAGGGTCATTGCCACTCATACTATCCCGATTGGGAGATAATTCTGATTGGCACCTTATTCTCCCAATGAGGATACCAATAGGTCCCAATCAGGAAACACTATACTAACACATTCTGCCATACTATCCCGATTGGGAGATACTTGTATTCTGATTGGCACACTATTCTCCCAATGAGGATACCAATAGCCCCAATCAGGAAACCCTATACTTGAACACATTCTGCCATACTATCCCTATTGCAACCCATTTATCCCAATACTATCCTGATTGGGAGATAGTGGTATCCTTATTGGCACCCTATTCTCCCAATGGGGATACAATATAGACCCCAATCGGCAACCCTATACTTGAACACATTCTGCCATACTATCCCGTTTGGGAGATACTTGTATTCCAATGGGAGATAGTTGTATCCCGATTGGAACCCTTATCTCCCAATGAGGATACCAGTGGGTCTCAATCGGGAACCCTTTTGGGTGAAGACATTAATCATGCTTAAAACCGCTATACTGACACTATTGGTAATCTCAAAAAAAAAATTGTTTAACAAAACTTTGGTGAGTGCCTTTCTTGTTTGTATGACATGTTTCCTCTTTTCTAACATCACCATCTTCTGTCGTGTCTTTGTCGAGTTAAATATACTTAATTATACTTAAAGGGGTAGTCCAAAATTGTACACATTTTCAAGGAGTTGCCAGTCATGTATGTCTTTGAAAATGACAGTGACAGAGAATGAACAAAAGTATTAGTTATTATAATTTTTTTTTTGGGGGGGGGGTCTTTAAAAGTAATTAAAGTTTGGACAACTGCTAAAGTTGCAGTAACTTAACCTGAATATTGACAGATCACTTAGTATATAGTTGCTTTATTGGTTTAAGGATTTGACACAAACATTTTCAAATTAACCCTCTTACTATAGCTGCACTTTAGTGACAAGTAGCTATAGTGGTAAAAACCGGTCAGCTGCCTGTTTTGACTGTTGACCCAAATGTGCACACAGGGGCATTTTTGACTGGTTTTTACTGTCATTTTGACCACCCTGAACAATACCAGACAATGCTTTTACCAGTCAAAAACAGTCGACTCATTTTGACCTGTAAATGTACTTACTACACGTAAGGTTTGACAGTGTTTGACTAGATATACTTTGGCAAGCACATTTATATTGAACATTTTGACTGATTTTGACCCTTACAGTCATAGGAGGGTTAATGTATTATTTATAAACTTGCTTGGTGTTAAGTTGGGACACATGGGAAATGATTCTGTCTGAAGAGAATTCATCTTAGAAAAACAGGAATTGTCATGTCATACTTTTTTCAATAAATACAATAAAATGAGAAAAATCATAAAATATTTAAAAAAAATTTCCCGTCAAAAACTCGAGCACCATGTGATGACAGTTTCATAATTAAGTTGAAATGAACGTATGTTAACCAAATACTAACATTGTGCCTTCCCTTCAACAAAGGATGAACAACTAAGATTCCACTCAAATTAAACTTTTCCTACATATTGCTGTGAACTTCCCACAGTGGGATGTTTCTGGCATCGCATCTGAATTTGACCTGCCCTAAATTTCCACAGTTAGTAACGGTTTTGTATTTCTCTTCCTAGATCTGGAGGTGAATACTTACTTCTGAGGAGGTTATTACCTAGCCTTGGATGTCCCTTGCAACCTGCCATCTTCTCCAGTCAACAAGATTAGAAGTTTGAAAGAATCATTTGCAGTTCTTCCATGAAGTTAAGTCGCTAGAGTTGTGGGTTTTTGAGGGTTTTTGAGGGAAACCAATTGTTCACTTATTTACATCAGCAGTTTTGCAAACATAAATGTTGTACCTTCCCTTCAATCTAGTCTTGTAGTAATTAGAATCCATGAACCCCCCTACCGATAAATCCCTACATATTTTTTATTTAAATATATGTTTATGTTTAAATATTATACATTTGCAAAATACTGGTTATTGGTCTTATGTTTCGAACCGAGTAGGTTCTTTCTCAAAGACAAAATGGACAAAATACATACATACATAAACACAAGAGTGAGCAGATGTTCAGAAGGCTTATAACCATTATTTTGCATTTATACTACAGGTCCTTTAGGTTGGTAAGCAGTTTGCAACAGCTAATTCGCTATTCATTATAAGTTTGTTCCAATGTTATTTTTCGTGCTATACACCAGGCATCGACTTTAAGGTCTTGGTTGTATCGAAAAGATCAAGGCCAACCAAATGGGCGTTATGGCTGCAGTGGCCACAGTTAAGATCGAGGGCCGGTACACTATAGGGGTTATATGGGCACAAGAAGATTTTAAGAAAAACTAAATAGACTGTGGGTGTCGACATCAGGAATATATTTAAGTACGACTCCAAGTTGTACGACTCCAAGTTGTATTTTTGCATGGGTTTCGAAGGAACATGGTTGACAAGTCTTCAGAAAACATAGGAAAAATGTGTCAAATATGGGCAATTCAAATTTAATATGAACCAGACATTGTTTAACTTAAAGTTACAAAAGGCTTCTTTGTTTGAAGCTAGCTTTTGAGAGTTTTGTACTAAAAGATATAAAGTCATGTATTGTAATTAACAAAAGCACAACTAACTTATATATAACCATTTCATAAATCAATGTTATATATATTTTTCTATATGAGATGAGGTTTTTAAAAAGATAGATTTGAGAAGATTAAAAATATTTCTTAAGAAAGCTATTATACTGTATATATATGCCAATGTTTCCATCTCTGAAGAAGGATAACCTCATTACAATAGAGCACATTCTTGGGTTTAGTATTCCGTGGGAAAGAACACTGCCCTGTATCGATTTATATATGAAATTTAAAAAGTTTCCGGTTTCTCCCTGCATGGCGGATATTTTTTGCTTTTCTTTTTTTGCTATAAAACGATGTCCAATTGCAGCCAAAATTGCTGGATTGATGCCACGCTGTGTTTTAAGACCTTTTTCACATAGGGGCATAAATGTCTCTTTTGAAGCCAGCCGACCTATGACCAGAAACAAGAGACTGTTTTGGTTTGCCTTATTCACAGTTGGAAAGAGGATGATAAACTGTACAAATGTCTTTAACCAGTTCGCGTCGGGAATAAAAAAGTTTTTCTGGGCCCCTGTGCGGGTTTCTTTTCCCACACAAACACGTTAATGGAAGCTTCCACAGCGCGTGGCCACGTCTACCGAGCATGTCACTGTACACTCGGCTCGTTGCCACGTCAACCGAGCATGCATACAAATATTCCGGAGTTTCCTCTGGCATGTATAGACGCTGTCCGATCCGTGGTGCAAAAAAAAATTGCGTGTATACACGGCCTCCGACGCTAACTGGTTAAAAAAAAAATAAAAAAAAATTGCACATGAATTTCTATATTTCTATATTTATAAACCTACATAAATGCTCATCTAATTGTCACCTAGCCCATTTGCTGATTTCAAAAAACAGTTAGCCGGAAGAAATATTCAAAAAAAAATTGGTAATTTTGCTCTTTCTTTATGCATTACAAGTACAGGCCTGACATATAGTTGCTTCTGTCTCATAATAATTTACTGTTTACTTTTTCCATAATTTATTTTATGTGAAATTGAATTGATGGTGGAAGTAGATTCCTTTCATGGTGACATTTTTGAGGTATTGGGCCCACTCTTATTACCACAATTTATTTCATTCATCAGTTGTTTCACAATAGTTGCATTATACCCAGTCCATTCTTGGCAGAAATTTGTTTTATGTATGCTACATATAAGAGAAGAAATGCTGGTTACTCACATTACATTTTTCGAACATGCATAAAATGTTGTTTTCTCTTTACAGCGTACAGTATAACAAATTTCTAAAATAATTATTTTGTGCTGAGTAAGGTCTGCATATAATGCAACTGATGAGTGAAATATATATTATGGCATTAAAACTGGACCCAAAACCTTGAAATTGTAACCATGGAATTGTCGCTATGGGCATAAACATAATACAATAAATAATAATAATGTCGGGCATTTTAAAGTGCTCTTAAACAAGGTATCAGAGCGCTGTACATTATTACCCCTGCTCATCAGGCGCATAAATCATTCCTGAAACCATCTCAGCTCCCTGGGGAGTATACAGCTCAATTTTTGCCATTTCGGCACATATAGGCTAATCAAACACAACAACCAACTCTGCCCTCACAGGTACCCATTTACTCCTGGGTGGAGAGAAGCAATTATGGTAAAGTGTCTTGCTCAAGGACACAAGTACCACAGTCACGGACGGGATTCGAACCCACATTCTGACGACTCAGCCACCAGAACACAAATCCGATGCACTAAACCGCTCGACCATGGCACTCCATGTAACTTTTTGCAGGCATGGAATTTCACAGGGAGCCAATTTCATAGAATTGCTGAGCACAGAAAAGTTATGCTTGGCAGAAATAGGTTACCAGTCAAATTGTCACGTATTGTATATTCCCTCTGGCTGGTTCACAGCTTAAAATTGTTTAGCAGCTCTGTGAAATTGGGTCCTGACAAATAGTAACCATACACATTTTGAGTTTCTAATGGAAGTGGCCTTTCCTCAAGAAGTGTGGCCTTGACTCTACAAGAATGAAATTCCTGACCTGTATTTGTTTGTACAACACATCCAAACGATAATGGTCGACAGTCAACAATAAATGTACATATATAAAAAATAAAACAAAATATTAATATCTATTTATACACCGATTATTTAGCACCCAATTTTTAAAACTTCATTTGAAAGAAGAAATTAAGCAACATTCCTCCCTCCGTGATTTCTAATGTTCCCTGAAATAACATCCACTCCCAAGTTAATCATCAGTATTTGGTGCTTAGGCAAATGTCTTAGCAGAAATATAAATGTAAATACTTGCTTAGCATGAGTTACAGAGTGTATAACATTGGTGAACAAAGTAATAAATTATTGTGTAAATGCTGGTATCAATCAGGGGTGTTTTATGAAAGAAAAAATAAAAATAAAACGGGTAGAGGTTTGGACACAATACAGGCTACTTCTTTCTTTCTTTCCTTGGTGGCTACTTCTCTTCTTTTTAAGGCAAAGGGAGATTTGTAAAAAATCCTGAGAAATCACAGGCGTGAATTGTACTGTCCGTAGTGCTTGTTGCAAAGCATAATACAAATAACACTCTCTTAGGAGTTGTAATAATTACTGGTTCTTCTCAGAACCAACAATTATTACATGTAACTAGTGGGATATACAGTATTTATTACACACGCATCTATTTTGTGTGAAATCCAAAAAAGTAGATCGTTTGAGCAGAAAAATTGATTGCTGCTTAAAGGTCCGTAAATATGCCCCGACAATAATCAAAACCAAGGCTAGTTATGAAAATTATAACAAATAAAATTTTAAAAACTTGACAATATTAAAAGAAGCACCAATAACAAGACGTGCATAATTTCACAAAAGCAGTTATAATTTGTTTTAAAGATAGACAGAAAACATGTCTATTAAACTGTGGAGGACATAGGGATGGGCTCCGGGGAATGACACACAATGGAAGTTGCTGGCTGGAGTATGTACAAACTATAGGCATGAACGGTATGTTCATTTGGGTAGTCATGATTTCAACTTGGTTTAGGCTGAATTAACGATGGCTTGCCCCCTCCCCTATAATTTTACCCTCTCCAACCTTACCAACCAACAAATATCTGTTTTTATGTTTGGAGGACAATCAACACATACCTCTATTAAGACAACATTTAAAGAGACAGTATCGTCACGATCAGAGCAGACTTTCAACAGGGCATGGAATCAGTGTCCAAGTTTTAAGATGAACATAGTGACTGAAAATTACTAGCTCACTTATGCGTAGCTGCCAAGATTTCAAAATTCCAATTCGTAATGAAACCGACCAAGACATAACAATTTGTATTCAAACTAAAATGATGGTCAAAATAACCAACTGCAAATAAATCAAATAAAAACCTACTACATATATGTACGTATTAAAATCAATTTGTACTTTCCTAATTCCTGAAAAAATTTGTAATTATTACAAAAAATTCATAATAGTTGGCAGCCATGCTCATGCAGCAGGAACGGTAATATCATTATTTTTTTCAGTCTAATCTAAAACTAGCACTCTGATTCCATGCCCTGTTCATCGTGATGATATTTAAAGGTAGTGTACACCATTGTAAACTTTAGCAGCTTTTTTCTTTGGAACTCCTTGCCTGGTGCATGTTTCCCTACATCCTACAATCTAGACAGTTTTAAGAGGAATATCAATTCCTACCTTCAGTCCTGAGTTATTTTCATCTTCTATGTTTTCTTCTTGTAGCCCCTTACCTAGAGTGGCTTTTAGCCTTGTTTGGGGCGAACTTGCATAAAAAAAAAAATCCATACTTTATAAGAATCAAGAAACACCTACAGAAACCAATCTGTGAAAGTTTCAGTTCATTATGTGTATAACGAAAATAATAAGGAACATGCATACAGATTTGTGTGTATTCATTCTAATTGGGAAAATGGACGTCGGCTGTGATCCATTTAAAATTTATTTTCTCAAAAATGACGATGGAAAAAGTCAGTTGGAACCAGTAAGACTAAGTTGCGGTGACACCATGTGAAATTCTCAATTGAGTAGTAATTAGTTCTGAAAAGAACTGGAGGTACAACTCGACGTTTCGATCAGTATGCTCTGATCGTCCTCGGGAGAAACTCAGTTGGAACCATTTCTCAGGATGTTTGGTACCATCGCCAACTTCACATCAAGTAAGTTTCAAGATAGTAATTTTGTAATTTCCAAAGGTGTACACCCCCTTTAAGAGAAAAAAGCACCTCTCTAAATTATTGGCAAACTTTGGCTGAAAAGGAAGCAACTTTAAAACAGGTCACAGACAATAAAATAACACAAATTTCTTCCTTTAAGAATATCAGACATCAGTATTTACAAACCAGAATTTAAATACACCTTAAAAAATATTAAGAATTAATATAAATATTTCCTTCTATATTCATAAGTTTGTAATATATTTCAACCTTACAAAAATGTACAAATACTTATATTAAAGAATGCAGCACGACCGTTTGGTAATTTATTTATTTACATTTTTGTCCATATTTTGGGCCAGATTTTAATTGACAAACTTTTCAACCTTTTTTTCTGGACTTTCTACACACTGGTTTATATCAACAATTCATAGCTCAAGTCTAGTACCTATAAACACATGGATGGCTTTCCACTGGTAACTGTACACATTACTCGCTGTCTCTCACTTCTGTAGATTTACAAACGCTGGTACCCGGGGCCACAGTCTGGTTTCCTTAGGAGAAAGTTCCTCTGAGAAAAATGTTTTAATTTTCTTGATCCACTGGGAGAAGAAAATGCACCTTTAAGACAGAATTGGTGACTGACACCTGTCAATCAAAACCATAATCATAAATAGGCCGAATGATGCCACGCCCCTTTTATACACGCAGGAAAAACTTTATTTTTCCTCCTTGCATATGTTGAGGGGAAAAGATGAACCACTCATGGTAGACCATAGGGTCTGTTTGTTTTGCACTAAGCAGGATCTCGATCACCAGACAGTCCGTACGGTTTAGACAGTTTACTTATCCGGATCCTGTATTTGCTGATCCTGCTCGCGCAGTGGATACGTGCTAGATCCAAGATGGCGCAAAGGAAAATCATTACATCATCAGGAATAATTTTAAAAACTTTTTGAAACAATTTATTTGAAGGCCAAAATAAATTATCATTGCTATCAAGTAATATCTAAGGGACAAGGGCCAAAGTCATGGTACAGCCAAGCCTTTGAGAAGCCCGGCCAGGCCCAGGCTTTTCCCCTGCCTACTGGCTTATATAATGAGCTCTGCTTGCCTAGACTTGCCCCTCCAGAAGCCCAGGTTATGTTGATTGGCAGGTACTGTATTGTTACAGGATTAGGACTCACAAAAGACAATTAGGAGGCCAGGTAGCCTAGGCCTGGGCAGGCTTCTCAAAGGCTTGGCTGTACCATGACTTTGTACCTCCTCCCTAAAACAGTTTGTCAAAACAAAAATCGAAATTTAGCAGATGGATTAAGCCACGGGCACAGGTCAGCCGTAGTCTGGTACACAGCTGTATACAACAGGCATTATCTAGCGGCTGATCCCCAAAAAGTTTCCGTTTGTTTTTGCACTGCGCAATATTACACGATCCTGATCCGTGATCAGGAGTGAAACAAACACACCCATAGATGAAAAGATTAAAAACCCTGTAAACAGCAATGGTTATCGTCACGTCCTGCGTGGTTCCAGCTTATGAGAGTGCTGTGTTAATACTCTTTGGTTGTCAATAACTCGAGGATTTCTAGAAAAAAATCAAATAAATGCACGTTATCGAAATGTATAAATGAGTTCAGGGACATCTACAGAAAAATGGAAGTTAGTAAATACAGTCTGAGTCAGTACCATACTCTACAGGCATGGGTTCCAAGGACCCACCTGATCATAGTGTCTTTTGGACACCCTGTTTCAATTGTGGACACCCTATTTCAGCTGTCATTTACATGTAAAAGTATTGTAAGTGAATAATTTGGACACCCCGTTTTGAAATTTACAGCAAATTTGGACATCCTATTTCTAAATCCTGACTAACACCTTGACCCAAGGCCCCTTGATGAGTTCCAGGATGCAAGGGTTATGTCAACAATAACACTGACAAGGAAAACACAAATAAAACATGGTTTTACCTGACGTAATTTCTTATTTCACTGATGTTCTTGACTGGAGGAGGGGGATCCATTGTGAAGGGCTCGCTACGGCAGTATTTGATGGTCCGGATCGTTGATGCAATCATGTGCTGGTGTAGAGAAAGAGAGGAAAAAATAGGCTAGAATTAAAAAATATAAGGCGTTTTACGGGTACTCTAGTACTTTTTAACCCTAACTCCGTAGGCCCATTTGCTTACACATAACCTGAATCCTTCCTAACTCCCTAGGCCCATTTGCTTACACATAACCTGAATCCTTCCTAACTCCCTAGGCCCATTTGCTTACACATAACCTGAATCCTTCCTAACTCCCTAGGCCCATTTGCTTGTCACATAACCTGAATCCTTCCTAACTCCCTAGGCCCATTTGCTTACACATAACCTGAATCCTTCCCAACTCCCTAGGCCCATTTGCTTGTCACATAACCTGAATCCTTCCTAACTCCCTAGGCCCATTTGCTTACACATAACCTGAATCCTTCCTAACTCCCTAGGCCCATTTGCTTACACATAACCTGAATCCTTCCTAACTCCCTAGGCCCATTTGCTTACACATAACCTGAATCCTTCCTAACTCCCTAGGCCCATTTGCTTACACATAACCTGAATCCTTCCTAACTCCCTAGGCCCATTTGCTTGTCACATAACCTGAATCCTTCCTAACTCCCTAGGCCCATTTGCTTACACATAACCTGAATCCTTCCTAACTCCCTAGGCCCATTTGCTTACACATAACCTGAATCCTTCCTAACTCCCTAGGCCCATTTGCTTACACATAACCTGAATCCTCCCTAACTCCCTAGGCCCATTTGCTTACACATAACCTGAATCCTTCCTAACTCCTTAGGCCCATTTGCTTACACATAACCTGAATCCTTCCTAACTCCTTAGGCCCATTTGCTTACACATAACCTGAATCCTTCCTAACTCCCTAGGCCCATTTGCTTACACATAACCTGAATCCTTCCTAACTCCCTAGGCCCATTTGCTTACACATAACCTGAATCCTTCCTAACTCCCTAGGCCCATTTGCTTACACATAACCTGAATCCTTCCTAACTCCTTAGGCCCATTTGCTTACACATAACCTGAATCCTTCCTAACTCCCTAGGCCCATTTGCTTACACATAACCTGAATCCTTCCTAACTCCTTAGGCCCATTTGCTTACACATAACCTGAATCCTTCCTAACTCCCTAGGCCCATTTGCTTACACATAACCTGAATCCTTCCTAACTCCCTAGGCCCATTTGCTTACACATAACGTGAATCCCTCCTAACTCCCTAGGCCCATTTGCTTACACATAACCTGAATCCTTCCTAACTCCCTAGGCCCATTTGCTTACATAACCTGAATCCTCCCTAACTCCCTAGGCCCATTTGCTTACACATAACCTGAATCCTTCCTAACTCCCTAGGCCCATTTGCTTACACATAACCTGAATCCTTCCTAACTCCCTAGGCCCATTTGCTTACACATAACCTGAATCCTTCCCTAACTCCCTAGGCCCATTTGCTTACACATAACCTGAATCCTTCCTAACTCCCTAGGCCCATTTGCTTACACATAACCTGAATCCTTCCTAACTCCCTAGGCCCATTTGCTTACACATAACCTGAATCCTTCCTAACTCCCTAGGCCCATTTGCTTACACATAACCTGAATCCTTCCTAACTCCCTAGGCCCATTTGCTTACACATAACCTGAATCCTTCCTAACTCCCTAGGCCCATTTGCTTACACATAACCTGAATCCTTCCTAACTCCCTAGGCCCATTTGCTTACACATAACCTGAATCCTTCCTAACTCCCTAGGCCCATTTGCTTACACATAACCTGAATCCTTCCTAACTCCCTAGGCCCATTTGCTTACACATAACCTGAATCCTTCCTAACTCCCTAGGCCCATTTGCTTACACATAACCTGAATCCTTCCTAACTCCTAGGCCCATTTGCTTACACATAACCTGAATCCTTCCTAACTCCCTAGGCCCATTTGCTTACACATAACCTGAATCCTTCCTAACTCCCTAGGCCCATTTGCTTACACATAACCTGAATCCTTCCTAACTCCTAGGCCCATTTGCTTACACATAACCTGAATCCTTCCTAACTCCCTAGGCCCATTTGCTTACACATAACCTGAATCCTTCCTAACTCCCTAGGCCCATTTGCTTACACATAACCTGAATCCTTCCTAACTCCCTAGGCCCATTTGCTTACACATAACCTGAATCCTTCCTAACTCCCTAGGCCCATTTGCTTACACATAACCTGAATCCTTCCTAACTCCCTAGGCCCATTTGCTTACACATAACCTGAATCCTTCCTAACTCCCTAGGCCCATTTGCTTACACATAACCTGAATCCTTCCTAACTCCCTAGGCCCATTTGCTTACACATAACCTGAATCCTTCCTAACTCCCTAGGCCCATTTGCTTACACATAACCTGAATCCTTCCTAACTCCCTAGGCCCATTTGCTTACACATAACCTGAATCCTTCCTAACTCCCTAGGCCCATTTGCTTACACATAACCTGAATCCTTCCTAACTCCCTAGGCCCATTTGCTTACACATAACCTGAATCCTTCCTAACTCCCTAGGCCCATTTGCTTACACATAACCTGAATCCTTCCTAACTCCCTAGGCCCATTTGCTTACACATAACCTGAATCCTCCACCAAAAGTGTAAACTAGCTAGAATGGGTGATTAACCCTCCTATGACTGCAAGGATCAAAATCGCTACAAAATGTTGATATACTTGCCAAGGTATATCTAGTGCACTTAAAAGTCAAACACTGTCAAACCTTACGTGTAGTAAGTACATTTACAGGGCAAAATGAGTCAACCATTTTTGACTGGTAAAAGCATTGTCTTGTCTTGTCGAGGGTGGTCAAAATGGTGGTAAAAACCAATCAAAAATGCCCGTGTGCACACTTGGGTCAACAGTCAAAACAGGCAGTTGACTGATTTTTTACCGCGATAGTTACTTGCCACTAAAGTGCAGCTATACTAGGAGGGTTAATCAAAGGCTCACCATCTTCTCAAAGTTGACCAGACCGTCAAAGTAGGTCTTGTTTCCCTCGTGGGTGAATGTCATGTCCTTGATGGCTAGAGGCATGAAGGGAATCATTGGAGGTTGCATCTTGGAGACGGACAGACGGTAGACGCGGTGGTTGCGAGATGGGTCCATTGTCGCCTCAAACTCGGAGTACGTCTTCTTGAATCGGCTGGGCAATTTCTTTGTATAATAAAAAAAAAAAATAAAAAAATAAATAAAAGATGAACTACGAGTCACAATTGGATCCAAATATGGATGTGATGTCACAAACTGAAAGTCGCCCTCGACAGTTGAGAAACGAGTTGCCTGATACTGGTTCTCCCCTGAACCAAAATCTCACTTAGACAGTTGAGATAAGAGTTGTGCGATAAGGTTCTTTTCAGAACCTGTTAATTAGTGATAGTTAGGATAAACTCATGGTGTTACAGCAAACCGAAATGACATCAATGGCTCACTTGATGCACCTTTGAGTGTATTCCTATTGTTCGTTTGTCGTCTAACAATGCTGTGCGATGATGTCAATGCATAAGGTCTATAGCAATGAGAATACTTAGAAGTTCCAAGAAGAAAGCAATTTTTGTTTTAATAGTGAGATTTGTCTAGACTCACCTCCCATGTTTGCGTGAGTCGACAGACCGCTATGTTACTCAAACCCATCACGATGGCAAAGAAAGAGTTCATGTTCTGGTACTCCTTACAACTGCAGAAAAGAAGAGTTGGGAAAAAAAACAATTCCACAAATTAATAAATACAAAGAGTGTTTTAACACCCAATTAATCAATTTACCACAATATAATTTCTAAAAAGTTGTATCCTCTTCTAGTGATCCCCAGACTGTTACTTCCCAGGTTGTATCATAACATGAGGTGTGATCCCTGGCTTTGGTTCAATGACTTCTGACTAGTGCACCCCACGAACAAAGATATTAACAAAATAGGGAGACCGCCAACACATAGGGCTAAATGGCTCAGTTGGTAGAGCAAATATTTCTTTGTTCACTTTGAACAATATTATTTCTATTAATAAGCAAACCTAAAAGCAAGATTTCAGGGATAATTTGCCCGGATACAATCACCTCACAGTGAGTTCATGCCAGAAAAAAAAAAAATCACTCTCGGAGAATTTTCAGTGGTCACAATGATCAAGTTCCGACACTTACTACGCAGCGATCTTAATGAACTTCCTCAGGAGCTGAACCCTCTTGCTGACGTTATTCGTGAGGCAGAGCTCAGTGACCACCCAGAACTGGACCTCATTGAAGCGTCGCAGGAAGAGGTCCAAGTTGGCAGTGATATGGCCAAACTTCTGTCGCCCAAACGTGTGGTAGATAAACTCAAACTGCAATAAATAAAAGAAGAGAAAAGACCCATGTTTTTAAAGATTTTTTTGAGAAAATAAATTTCAAATAAAAGATCGAGAAGAGAAAAAAACATTTAAAAAAAATATTTTTTTGAGAAAATAAATTTCAAGGTCATTTCATGTATAAAACATCAGTCAATCACGACCCCTTTGTGAAATCAATGCTGGCTCGGATGTGGGGGGAGGGGGAGATGGGGGAGGGGGAGATGGGGTTGGGGGAGATGGGGAGGGGGAGGGGAATGGGGAGGGGGAAATGGGGAGGGGAGATGGGGAGGGGGAGATGGGGAGGGCAGAGGGAGATGGGAGATGGGGATTGGGGGGAGAGGGGAGTGGATCGGATCCAGGGTGTCCAAAAAGGGGGCACACAAAATAGGAGTGGAACATACGTCCCCGTTACCCACCCCATCTGAGGGGGAGGGGAGGGAGTGGCTGTGGGGGGGGGGGGTGGAGGTGGAATCACACCCATAGAACCCCTATCCACGAAACCCATGAACATTGTTTTTTTTTTGTAAGTAAGACGTTTACCTCATGGACACAGTTGAAGAGTTCCCAGTCATATAGTGTCATCTGGTAAGCTACCTCCTTGGAACCCATCAACTCAAACATGGCAGCTGTGCTCTCTGACGGTCCTTCCTGCTCGGGAATCGGGGTCTGCGTCGCAAGGGAAAAAAGGAAAACAAAACTATAACTTTCCTCCATCAATAAATGAACTCAGTGTCTGAAATAAATGAATCAAGTTTTACAATATGCTAAACAGGATTAAAGGTTTGGTCCTTTGTTTAAAATTAAAAATATTTTGGGTTTTCCATTTTTTTTTTTTTAATTTAATAATTTGAATTTTAAAATTATATTGGAGTAGTTTTATACTTTTCCTTTTATTGGTGTACTGTTTGTATTTTAATCCAATCAGATTTAAAAAAATTTGATTGCTAATAATAATAAATAACAATAACAAACATAATTTTTGGTCTCTGCAGTCACATGCATCTTTGACCAATGCTGTAATCACGTCAAACATCAGCATACCACATTGGCCTATAAGTACACAAGTAAGATGCATACGTACACCGTGTTCCTAAAAATGTATCTTACTGAGTCATGTGCCCCCTTCAACCTCAAGAATTATACCACAAATCATATTTGGTTTTTATCTTACCAAGGCATCTAGGTGTTCCCTTGGTGACACAAATATTCTGCCGTTCAGACTCAGCACCGCCGTCACGCAGATATCATTCTCTTTGAACAAAATACGCTCTATGGATAAAACACAGTATTGAGTTAACAAATTTTATTGCATTACTTTCCAACAAAACACATCTAAACTGGACCAAATATCTCTGGATTAAATCTCTGGATAAATGAAAAGGACCAATAAGTCTGCATCCTCCATTGGTTGTTATGTTTGTGAGGAAATTGGTATTAACAGGGGAGGTAGGATTTGAGGTTTTGCATGGTGGAGATAGATGTTTTTGAGTTCTTTCGGGTACACCATGTAAAGATGATTATGAGAAGAGCCGGCTCTTCTCAGAGCCATCACTTTTTTTCCCAAAATGAGATCATTACATGGTGTACCCGAAAGAACTCAAAAACAGGGGAGGTGTTATTGAGTTCTTGTGGGTACATCATGTCATGATCTCTTTTTGGAAAAGCCGGTTGGTTTGTTCTCAACATTTCGACTAGTCTGCTCTAGCCGTCATCAGGACAGGTGTTTTATTCCATAGAAGGCAGTATTTACAAAAATGACCACACTTTCAACTTTTGTACAGTAAATAAGTTCCTAATAAAGATTTATGGCACACCCAGTCATTAGTTAATTTGGGCACCTATAATGACCACACTTTCAACTTTTATACAGTAAATAAGTTCCTAATAAAGATTTATGGCACACCCAGTCATTAGTTAATTTGGGCACCTATAATGACTGTTAATTTGGGCACCCAGTCATTAGTTAATTTGGGCACCTATAATGACTGTTAATTTGGGCACCCAGTCATTAGTTAATTTGGGCACCTATAATGACCACACTTTCAACTTTTGTACAGTAAATAAGTTCCTAATAAAGATTTATGGCACACCCAGTCATTAGTTAATTTGGGCACCTATAATGACTGTTAATTTGGGCACCCAGTCATTAGTTAATTTGGGCACCTATAATGACCACACTTTCAACTTTTGTACAGTAAATAAGTTCCTAATAAAGATTTATGGCACACCCAGTCATTAGTTAATTTGGGCACCTATAATGACCACACTTTCAACTTTTGTACAGTAAATAAGTTCCTAATAAAGATTTATGGCACACCCAGTCATTAGTTAATTTGGGCACCTATAATGACTGTTAATTTGGGCACCCAGTCATTAGTTAATTTGGGCACCTATAATGACTGTTAATTTGGGCACCCAGTCATTAGTTAATTTGGGCACCTATAATGACCACACTTTCAACTTTTGTACAGTAAATAAGTTCCTAATAAAGATTTATGGCACACCCAGTCATTAGTTAATTTGGGCACCTATAATGACTGTTAATTTGGGCACCCAGTCATTAGTTAATTTGGGCACCTATAATGACTGTTAATTTGGGCACCCAGTCATTAGTTAATTTGGGCACCTATAATGACCACACTTTCAACTTTTGTACAGTAAATAAGTTCCTAATAAAGATTTATGGCACACCCAGTCATTAGTTAATTTGGGCACCTATAATGACTGTTAATTTGGGCACCCAGTCATTAGTTAATTTGGGCACCTATAATGACTGTTAATTTGGGCACCCAGTCATTAGTTAATTTGGGCACCTATAATGACTGTTAAACCAAGCATCTCCCAAATAATTCTCTAACAAAGTATTATTTTCCTTTCCACATGTAAACTAAAAAATATTCCAATTAAAAAGAAAATTGGTGGAAATTTCCAGAATATTTTTTAAAAATCCGGGTGATATAATTAATAAGTAAGACTAATTGCGGTGACACCATGTGGAATCTCAATTGAGTAGTAATTAGTTCTGAAAAGAACTGGTGGTACAACTCGACGTTTCGATCAGTATGCTCTGATTGTCCTCAGGAGAATGCCGGACTCTGGAAATTGCTGCTGCTTAAGTAGACTGCTGGAGGATCATCCCATGAATGAATGCTGGAGGATTAGTTCGTTGAGGCGCGCAGGCGGGAACTGTTGAGACTAGGATCCTAGGGGTTGGGGGAGAGGAGTGTGTGCTCACTGAACTGAATCAGTTGTTAACAAGCACAGGGGGATGGAGGGTGGTTGACTTAGGATATAGGAGATCCCTCAGTCTGGGGTGGGTTATGGACTTTGGATATAGAAGATCCTTCAGTCCGTAGTAGTGGTCGCCAAATGTCGCTGATGTAGAAGCCGATGTCCTGTGGCACAGTGTCGTGTTTGACGATCTCGATGGCCTCTCTGATGCGTCTGGGGTGCCATGTTTTACCGATATAATTAATAATAGTTTAAAATAATAGGATCGCAATCACGATACCTGCAGTTGATTTGATCTCACAAAGCACAAGATCTTCCCCAAGACACATCTTCTCGGACACGGCTCGGACGATGGCCCCGGCAGTCGTGTTCATTGGTACCCGTAGAGTGGTATATGTGTGATCTGCACAATACACTTTAAAGATATCTGGGAAAAAACAAATTTGAATTACACGATGCACATATTTGATTCACTTAAATTTATTCATTTTGAAATCTTGTAAAGGCAGGCCTCCCAGTGCCTAATCTACCAAACATAGGTTTTTTAACCAGTTCGCGTCGGAGGCCGTCTATACACGCAATTTATTTTTGCACCACAGATCGGAGAGCGTCTAAACACGCCATAGGAAACTCCGGAATATTTGTATGCATGCTCGGTTGACGTGGCAACGAGCCGAGCGTACAGTGACATGCTCGGTAGATGCGGCCACGCGCTGTGGAAGCTTCCATTAACGTGTTTGTGTGGGAAAAAGAAACCCGCACAGGGGCCCAGAAAAACTTTTTTATTCCCGACGTGAACTGGTTAAATAGGTTTTTAAGCAAAATATAGGTTATTATATTACCAAATGCTAAAATATAGGCTTTTATAGGTTATTTCCCGTGATTATTGTAAATTTTTGTTAAATTGCCTACCTTCTGAGTACTTTCTGAGACAAAATCTAAGAGCAGTACACATGTTACAGTTTGGCTACTGTTTTGGCTTCATCTCTTTATACTTAGGAAGTAATTTTGCTTCAAAGCCAGGAGGATTTTATGAGGAAGTTGAAAATGTGCTGCAGGAGATTAAATATGTAGGTTTTATAGGTTAATATATTTTTTTTGGGGGGGGGGGGTGGGAAATATAGGTTCCCATTTTGAAATATAGGTTTTTATATGTTTTATAAGTTTTATAGGTTTCGCTGGGAGGCCTGTAAAGGAAACATCTCATATGAACCATTTCTAATTTTTAAACGAAGAAAGATTAATGTGACAGGATTTGACCTGTAACCTCCACACTGAAATGATTATTTATTTCTTCATACTTTCATCTGTTGCTTTGATTGGTCTTCTTCTGGGAGTGTCGTCTTCTGACCGATGAAACTCTCCCAAACCCTGGACAAATTTACCAGATGAAAAGGAAAAATCAGGGACAAACATTAATGTACAATCTTGTTTAAAACCCATACAATGTTGAGTTACAACCAGACTTTTCCTTGGAAACTTTTCCCAGCCAAATTCAAAGCTCTCAACATTAGACAGAGGGAGAGGGGGATTTCTTGTTGAGACTGCTCAGATAAGTTACAGTTTCAAGGTGTGCCAAAGGTTTTGATGACCATTGTAGCCCAGAGGTTTGCAAAAGAAAGGATGGATAAGCTTAAAAATGAAATTTCGGCTTGAAACTTATTTGTGACAGTTGGACAAATAAATGAATGTTGGCAATAACTAGTTTTCTTTTCAAGGGGGAGGGAAATTCGAGAAATGAATTCAACAAATTCAAAAGTCTGCAGGCTATTTGTCTTTTGTATTGGTATCAATTATTATCCAGTTTAAAAGTTTTAACAATCTACAAAGTATGTTTATCCAAAGATTTAATTTATCCAAAAAACTAAAATGAGAAAAACTGTTTCTTTGTAGAATACATGATGATGGGTAAGTATGTCAGATGTTGCAGAAACTTATTACGTAAAATTTTGAAAACTGGCAGACATGTACTTCATCTATTGTCATGGTAATCTATTGTCATGGTAATCTATTGTCATGGTAATCTATTGTCATGGTAATCTATTGTCATGGTAATCTATTGTCATGGTAATCTATTGTCATGGTAATCTATTGTCATGGTAATCTATTGTCATGGTAATCTACTGTCATGGTAACCTGTCTCTGGACCTGCCAGGTGTGCGCCTGCTCCTCTTCCATCCTTCGCACCAGGTGGAGAACTCTCTCCAGATTGGCCAGCTCATCCTGTAGGCTGCTGTAGATGCGACAGTCATCACAGATGGCCGAGAATAAAGTCTGCGAGATTAAAATGTGGATATCTTAACACCTGCTGGTTGCTATTCCCTTAGGAAATGGAAACGACATTTTGTATGTGCAATTTGTCAAGATTGGTCTGTTATAAGTGTTAATTTTTGCTCCAAATTCTACAATCAATCCGGTGAGCAGAAATAGCTCAATTTGAGAGTGAAACCACAATCTAGAACAAAATTCTTGAGGCATTTGAAACCCGTCCCCAGCTCCCGTGCTAGTGTTGTTGTGTACGTGTGTGCAGGCTTTTAAAGGAATTTTCACAGATATAATAGGTAAAAATTCTGCCGAGCAATATAATATGTAGAAAATGGAGAGGATGTCCCATCAAATTTTGCCCGGTATTGTAGATGAATTCAGAAATGAACTTATTTTATAACAAGTGTGTCATATTTTTCTGTCATTCGCCTACTCTTCTAATTTTGAGTGGATAATCAAAATATCTTGTTAGAGGTACCTCAACGAAAGATGTAATGTTGGGGTCCTCTTGGAATGCTGAGCCAGCGATCACGCTCCACTGGCAGACAAGTCTGATGACACGTCGTTTGTTATTCACAATGTAATCTATTGTTTCTTGCTCAGTTGCCTGGACGATGTCAGCATGATAAGTGAGACGCATTAAGGAATTGTTCTCAATACTGAGAAAGTTCAAAGCTAAAGTATACTTTTCGTTGAAGGTTATCATGGCTGCATTTATACCAAATGATTTTCACGAAAAATGGTTAAAAACTAAACTATGAAATTTTAAGCTCAAGTAGTACACATATTCTAAAAAAAGTGCAAAAAGTCTTTTACAGTTCTCAATGTAGAATCTGTCGTGAAATTTGTATTTTCCCTCATACTTTTATTCAAATTTGACCAATTTTACTAAAATACAAAGTAAGTTTTAGGTTAAACAATATATATACACTGCTCAAAAAAATAAAGGGAACACATAATCATTACAATGTAACTCCAAGTCAATCACACTTCTGGGATATCAACCTGTCCAGTTAGGAAGCAACACCGATTGTGAATCAATTTCACCTGCTGTTGTGCAAATGGAACAGACAACAGGTGGAAATGAGAGGCAATTTGCAAGCCACCCCCTATAAAGGAATGGTTCTGCAGGTGGTGGCCACAGACCATTTCCCTGTCCTCATCCTTTCTGGCTGATTTCTGGTTACTTTTGCATTTTGCCAGTGCCCTCACCATTAGAGGTAGCATGAGGCGGTGTCTGCAACCCACAGAAGTTGCTCAGGTAGTGCAGCTCATCCAGGATGGCACATCAATGCGCGCTGTGGCAAGAAGGTTTGCTGTGTCTCCCAGCACAGTGTCAAGAGCATGGAGGAGATACCAGGAGACAGGCCAGTACACCAGGAGACGTGGAGGGGCCGTAGGAGGACAACAACCCAGCAGCAGGACCGCTATCTGGTCCTTTGTGCAAGGAGGAACAGGAGGAGCACTGCCAGAGCCCTACAAAACGACCTCCAGCAGGCCACTAATGTGCATGTTTCTGCTCAAACTGTGAGAAACAGACTCCATGAGGGTGGTATGAGGGCCCGACGTCCACAAGTGGGGCCTGTGCTCACAGCCCAACACCGTGCAGCCCGATTGGCATTTGCCAGGGAACACCAGGATTGGCAGATTCGCCATTGGCACCCTGTGCTCTTCACGGATGAGAGCAGGTTCACACTGAGCACATGTGACAGGCGTGACAGAGTCTGGAGCGCCGTGGAGAACGTTCTGCTGCCTGCAACATCCTCCAGCATGACCGGTTTGGCGGTGGGTCAGTGATGGTCTGGGAGGCATATCCTTGGAGGGCCGCACAGACCTCCATGTGCTAGCCAGAGGTACCATGACTGCCATTAGGTACCGGGATGAGATCCTCAGACCCATTGTCAGACCATATGCTGGTGCAGTGGGTCCTGGGTTCCTTCTCATGCATGACAATGCTCGGCCTCATGTGGCTGGAGTGTGTCAGCAGTTCCTGCATGACGAAGGCATTGATGCTATGGACTGGCCTGCCCGTTCCCCAGACCTGAATCCAATCGAGCACCTCTGGGACATCATGTCTCGTTCCATCCACCGACGCCACGTCGCACCACAGACTGTCCAGGAGTTGACTGATGCCCTGATCCAGGTCTGGGAGGAGATCCCTCAGGAGAACATCCGTCGTCTCATCAGGAGCATGCCCAGACGTTGTAGGGAGTGCATACAGGCACGTGGAGGCCACACGCACTACTGAGCCTCATTTTGAATTGTCTTGAGGAATTTCCACAGAAGTTGGATCAGCCTGTGATCAGATTTTCCACTTTTATTTTGAGTATGATTCTGAATACAGACCTCCATGGGTTAATGATTTCGATTTCCATTGATCATTCTTATGTTATTTTGTTCTCAACGCATTCCACTATGTAATGAATAAAGATTTTCAACTGGAATATTTCATTCATCGAGATCTAGGATGTGTTCTTTAAGTGTTCCCTTTATTTTTTTGAGCAGTGTATATATATATATATATATATACATATATATATATATCTATATATATATCTATATATATATCTATATATATATATATATACTACTCAAAACAATTTAGGGAACACCGGATTTTTAACATCAAATAGGTTTGAAATGTTCCATGAACCGGGATTTTCATTTGCAACCCCCTCTCTCTTTCAGTAGTCATGTCATGAAATGTGTAATCAATACATGCATCCTTTATCATCTGTTTCATTGTGCAGTTGTTTCTCATCAATTCTGTGAAACATTGTGTTTATCTGAAATAAATGATCTTGCTTGAACTGAGATTATTCCGGTGTTCCCTAAATTGTTTTGAGTAGTATATGTATATATATATATATATATATATATATAAATTTTCTTGACGTTTGGATTTTCAAGGATATTGTGTAAGAAGTGCTGGACATAGCTGTTTGCTTGACATGAAGACGATGTGAGTCAACAAGAAGTCCTCCAAGAATGTGTCTGCCTCATCCTGCTTGCTGTCAATTCTCGTCTCCAAGATGTGTTCCAGCATCTTCTCCGGGGATCCCGCCATGACGGAGTACCTACCATGTAAAACACACATGGAAAAGACAGCCATGAAACCGGTGAAAAAACGTGAAAAGCCTAAAATGGAATGTTTGGCCCAAAAATGTAGACTTTATTTATTTGGTGATGTTTGATGAAAACAGCTGAAAATCTTGTCATGTATCTAAACAACAAGGGTGTGATTTGACAAAAGTAGAAAATCCTAAAAAATAGGTAGCAGGCCTGGGTCTCCCTTTGGTCTAGAAGACAAAGCCCACTGAACCTCTTGGATGTTTAATTTTGGAGGATTTACAGACTCTCCACATCCCCACACAATTAACCAAAGGTTTGGACACTAAATAGGCTAGTGGTTACTTTTTCAATAAAGGAAGATTTGTAAACAATCTTGAAATCAGGCAAAATCCTGAGAATTCACAGGCCTGAAACAATATGTGACCTGTCACCACAAAATGAGCGTAAAGTCGGAAATTTAAACAATTGAGTAATGGGTATTTCTGGATTCAGTAGAACAAGAGCTTTCCAATGATATATAACACTTGGGGTTGCAGCGATTCCCCAGAGCACCAGATGGGGATTTGTGGCTTTGTTTCCGTCTTTGTTTCAAGTTGTTTGTCAGAACACGATAAATGCTACCAAAGAAATTGGCCTGAAATTGAGGTTTTTAATTGTCTGATGGAACTAAAAATTTGGAATTCAATATAAGGAGATTTACAAATTGCAAATATAATAACAAAAACAAATTAGACCTCCCCTCCGATTTTTCACTTTTCCCACTGAACTGTGAAATGGTTTAATGCGACTTTACGCTCATTTCGTTGTAACAGGTCACATATTTGGTTTCAAATTACAACTGGTGATTTGCTCAGGTTTGAGGAAAATATTTGCTGAATATCCTGCCACTTATCTCAACAAATTTGGCTTCAAATTACAACTGGTCATTTGCCCGGAGTCTGGTATAAATAGCCAACTGACCAATGGGCTATAGGGTCAGATCAGTTCCAAGTCTTTGAATCTTAGGATAGCAATCTTGGCTGTCCTGCAATCCCCTTCATGTCAGGTCTTGTCAATCAACCGTAGTTCTGCCATTCCAATATTTATTAAACATAATCAAGTTGTAACTTGTCGTAGATATGCGATAAAAACATGCAAAATTATCAGCTTGTTAGTTTGGGTTTCTAAACTACTATGAGTTAGCTCTACTTCTAAAAAATTTAGAAAAATACACAAAAATCTACTTCTAGAAGAACAGAAAAATATATAAAAGAAAGAATGGACGGGCTGGAAATAATTGAAGGATATTTAAGTCGGGCATATTTTAGAAAAGAAAAAAAACCCCATATATTTTGAGAGGGTAGGGATGGCGCTGAGAAGGTTTGAAGGCAGTCTTAAGAGGGTGTGGAGACAGTGTTTAGAGGGTGTTGGGAGTGTGTACCGATGGAATTAAAAGAATGCTGGAGATGGTGTTAAGAGGTGTAAAGACAGTTTTGAGAGGGTGTCGGGATAATGTTGAGGGATGAGGTAGGGTGTAGAGAGGAGATGTTGAGACCAGATGGAGGATGGCAGGAAACTAGGAGAGGAATGCTGACACTGTTGAAAAAGAAGTTATAATAAAAAGAGAAGAGGCAGGAGTACTAATACTAGAACAAGAAAAATAAAATACCTAGTTTTAATCAATAACAAAAATCTATGTCACCGAACAACTACAGTTCAAAAAATACTTTCTGCCAAATATTGATGTACTTCTTCACCCCCCAAAAAACCCAGAAATAAAACAAACATATTCAAATAAAACTCGATCTGAGTGCTACAATCATCAGTGCGAGAGATGAACATAGAATATGTTTTGAAGAAAGCGTGCATCTGATCTTACCCACGACGATATGGGCACACCTCTCCAGGGTTTGTGCAAGTGCCGACAGAATAGCTGAGATATGGAAGAGCAATCCGTAGAGAGAGAGAGAGAGTGAGAGTGAGAGAGAGAGTGAGAGAGAGAGAGAGAGTGAGAGAGAGAGAGAGAGAGAGAGAGAGAGAGAGAGTGAGAGAGAGAGAGAGTGAGAGAGAGTGAGAGAGAGAGAGAAAGAGAAAGCCAAAGAAATCGAGAAACATAGACTACTTCACAAATATACGCTTGTGTTGCATCCCAGTCAAGCCAGTGATCAATGTTAAGGGCAATTTCATGGTTACTCACGTTACATTTTTGAGGTATTGGGCCCACTCTTAATGCCATAATTTCCTTATTAAATATATTTCACTGATAATTTTTTTTCACAGTAGTTGCATTATACCCAGACCTTACTCAACACACATTAATAACTTCAGGAAGTTGTTTTATACGTACGCTAATTAAGAGAAAAATGCTGGTTACTCCCGTTACATTTTTTGGAAATGTAACGTGAGTTAACCATGGAATTGCCCTTAACATTTCCTTTCAAGATACTGTGTAGCAGAGTTTAGTACTCATAGTCGTACTTGAGACTCATATTTGTACTCAAGACTTGTACTCATACTCGAGTGAAAAAGTGCTTGATTACAAGTCTGTTGTATAGTTTATAATTGAACAATCTATGTTGTTGAGTTGACACATAAAATAGAAGAAAACATGGTTGCACTGTTGTTCAGTGTGACTGTAACACTGATAGAGTATATCTTGGAAGTTAAAGACAGTTTTGCAGTATTTTGATATTTAGCTAGACGAGCATGCATTACGCAAATCCGCTTGCGTGTGTGATTTTTACGAAGAAGTCTATAGTGGGCGGAAGATGTTAACTGGGACAACAGTCAGATCGAGCCGAACGATGTACAAAATCAGCACTGGAGATCACACGGATCTCGCCAAAAGATTACGTGAGTGGGAACATCAGATAACAACCGGGAGTAACACTGATTGCGAGTGGATTGGATTACAACTGACAATAACATGTTTTGGTGAAGAAAAACAAACCGCTTGCGGGGGAAAGCGGAGATAACGGAGGATTAAGTAAAGTTGGAGAAAGACGTAGAGGCAAAAACCAAAGGGCACGATCAAGAAAAGCAACTAAAAGTTGAAACGAAAACCAAATGAAAGACATTCTAAACTCTTCAAGAAAGGGACGGTTGAGTCAGGGGATTTAAAGAAAATAATTTGGCGAAGAAGAAAAACATGGTGAGAAGCATAACGGAAATGAAGAGTTGGAATATATAAACACCAGCCAAAAATAACAGGAAGATAGATAAACAGACGGACAAAAACTGTCAAAGAAAGACACAAATGAAGACAGAGAACATAGACACTAAAAAAGACAATTACAAAGGAGACAAACACTCTCTGACAAGACAAGATGGTGGAAAGATCGACCAACAGACAGACAACCAGACAGCCATATAGACTGACAGACATGGTGAAGCATACTGAAGAGAGGCAGTCAACAAAGAGGATGTCAAATACAAATATTCATACAGACTGTCACATTAAAATGTTTGTATTTTTGATACATAATTTTTTACATTTTTTACATATAATTTAAAACCAGCAATATCATCCATACTTCTTTTGCCGTGTATATTACATAATTGATTTTGTTTTTCAAAAGCTGTGAGGGTAAATTTATGACATTTTCTCACAACACAGCAAAAGAATTGTGCATCATATTTCTGGAAAAATAACTGTGGAAAATATTGTTTTCAACATATGGAACCAAAAAAGGTGACTTTTTTGGGATACCCTGTACAAATTAATCTGGTGATTAATGGAAACAACATCTGTTTCTTTGTCATCTCTTAGCAATAGAAAGGCTAAAGAATTGTTGTAGTTTCTCCAAATGTTACAGTTTGAAAAACTTCCTGAATTGTTATTGGAATTTAAAGGAAATGTACAAGATTGGTAATTACCAGAGTATCAAAGTAACACATTATTATCCAACAACTGACTTGGTAATGTTAAGTTGGTACACATATCAATCATCGTGAGAAATGATTTTGTCCAAAGTGCTTTCATCTCAGAAAACAGAAATTTTGATATTGAATTTAAAAATAGATTGACCCTTAGACAAAGTTAGTGCAGAAGCAATGTTTGTGATGCCATTAGCAAACCGTGCTGTTGGGTGCATATGGACCTGTTAGACTTAAAGGGACAGTATCGTCACGATCAACAGGGCATGGAATCGGAGTGCTTGTTTTAGATTAACTCAGTGACTGAAAATAATACCCCACTTGATAAGGTCATATTACCGTCGCTGCTGCATAAACGAGCCAGTCATTTTCAGTCTTAAACTACAACACCGATTCCATGCCCTGTTGAAAGTCAGCTCTGATTGTGGTGACACTGTCCGTTTAACGAAATAACGTGTGAAACATGAGGTGAAGTAGACTTAAAACTAATGAAATCTTGTGTGAATGCGGAGAGGTTGTGAGCACCTACTTGTAATGGATTGGTGCTCCATCTTGCCTCTGACCGCCATTTGTGGGTATTTTCTCCAGTACTAGGACGTCTAGACCATGCTCTTTTAATCTAACTGTGTTGGCCTCCACATCCTACAATAAAGAGTAAAATGAGGTTTCAAGAGAACATATTACAGGGATGATATTGTGAGAAAATGAAAAGGTATGAAAATTGTTTGCCATTATCATTAGCCATATACTAGCCTATAGTGGTTTACCTCTATAGCCATGTATAGCAAGGAAACTGTTTTATATCTTGGTATTTACAATAAAATGATACACAAGGAAAGTTTCCATGGTCTGAAGTTAGTCAGAACCTGGTTTCATGGTAGGATTTTTCAAAATCAAAAGGCAGGATTTCCTACAAAAGTAGGAAGAATATCATGCCTGATATTTTATATTTTACGAGCAGGGGGACATCAGGGGAGTGTTTTAGCAAACACGAAAAGAAACCTGTTTCCAACATCAAGTTCTTCTCCATAAACAAGACGGCACAGCTATGTGAAAACAACAACTTGTTTTCAGTTTGTGACGTGTTCAGTCCTCAACATTTCTCGAAATATACAGTGTAAATTAAAATTTTGGCAAAATGGAACACATGAGTGCCAGTAATAAACTTGAAATATTACGCTTAGTATATACGAACAATCATTCCATCATTTTTTTTACAAATAATGAACAAAACATTTGTTACTTTTTACAATCTGCCATCTTGAGACCAAACACGTTTGTTCAGAACAATGTCATGGCAGCACGACCAAACTCACAAAAAGGCTTAACCAATGACTGAAGCTCAAACATGTTTCTGGTCAGGGTCACGAAAATGCACCCCAGGAGTTCAATGCCACATTCACCTACATGTATACCTAATATACGCCAAAATCTTACAAAAATGATTTTGGTTTCACTGAATTTTCAGTTATATGTCCCATAAGGATATCTTCCCCTCTACCTTGATTTACCTATCTGAACACTCACCCTTAGTATTCTGTTGAAGTCATCCTTATCGACTCTCAACAGATGACAGTTGTCTTCCCTTAGAACAATAGAGGCTGCTCGTGGGGAGTCGTTGACGAGAGCTAGCTTGCCGAAATCGTCGCCCTCGTGCAGTGTGCAGACGACGCCTTTGCCGTAGATGACAACATTGACGGAGCCCTTGAGAATGATATACCATGACTTTCCCTCATCGCCTTGATTAAACACTGAGAGATTCAAGAAAGGAGTAACTAAAAATTAGCCGTTGTAAAATAATTACCAAACAAAAGGACCTGCATTATAGATGCATATATACAGTAGTAAGTCACCTGACGTTTTAACCCTTTCAACCTCAAGTGCGTCTTTCTAATCAACATTAAAAGATTCACACTAAAAGCTTTTTACAAAGATTTATGGTCAATATTACAATTATATATTGAGCTAGACAGCTCAGTTGGTAGAAATTCCTTTCTTTGTCCCCTCCAAAAACCAATCTAAAAATTGAAAGCCAATGCAAGATAAAAATTCAGATTCTATGGTAGAGCTCGCTAAAGCTTGTTTTTCATGCTTGTTACTAATAGCTAAATTTTTTCCCTTATCTTCTTCCAGTTCCAGGCCACAAGGGAGTGATAAACTGATCAATGATCAGTTTATCCCAAGATAAATTAGAAATAAATAAATAGCGTCAAGATTGGAGTAAACAAATGTGCTTACAGACTGTTCCTGCTTTTTGATGCGACTCAAACACTAGAACGCTCGCTAGCTCCCTCTTAACCATCGTTGAGAGGTGCGCCAGTGCTTTGATGTGGAGTAGCTCCTCATATATGATCTCCAAGTCATCCACCGACCGTTCCATGGGTCTGCATGAGAGGTTCAATCAACACGGGGGGGAAAAGGAAAACAAACACTACAGTTATTTTGGGGTGGGCGTTTCCATGCATGAAACGGCAGTTGAGATCAGAATAGGCACTGTCAGGGAAACAGTTTAAGTTTATTCCAAACAAAGACACTTTGCCCATGAATATTCATCAATAGGCTATGTAGGGTAAACAATTAAAGCTGCCCTAAAAGTGTGCATTTCAAACAGTGACACTGCTCATGAATATTCATCTTGACTGCGAGGCACGTATTTTGTGTTTGTCATGCGTTCACTTACTCCAGGGCAGCTTGCTTGACAAGTGTATGTGAGCATGCACTACTTGTCGTAAGTGTCCAAAACTTGAGTGCGAGTGTATTTTAAGAAGATTGGCCCTATTAAAATAAGCATTATTAATAGGCCATCACTGGTTGTAGTGTGCATTGAAGTATATACCCTAGAGCATCAAGCAAAGACCACAACGAGCGTACACATCAATAAAATGCACTGTTGGGCTTAGCCTGAAGATCTTACATCACGCTTTGATGCTCATACGCCAGATACCGGCCGTGCGGCCGCCACGTTTGTTTCCCGGAGATTCAACTTTGACCTTGGTTGGTAGCTAGCGCGAGCCTTGAAGCGTGACGTCAGATCTTCAACACAACGTATACCAATGAAATCCCTTGAATGGTGAGCCAATGAGGATGAAGAAAGGGAACCAGTCTGTGTTGGGCTAACCATCATTTGACCCAAGGTCAAAACGTGGAATTTCATGTACAAGCTGAAAAGCAGAACATTTGTTTTGCAGCAAATTTGTGCAGAAATTTTATGCAGCAAATATTGTTGGCAACCTGGAAAAGTTTACACATGAACAAAAATACTGGTGAGCATCAAAACATGCAAAGCAATTTTTGGGGTTTTAAAACTGCTTTACAAATAGCTGACGAGTGCTATTTCAACAGTATATACGGTTGTCACGGTAATCTGCCAGAGTTCTGTGGGCACCTTGCATATGTATAAAACCAGTTGATTAAAAGTAGCTGACCGAGTACAAAAGTGTGACATGTTCCCATGGAATCCTGGCAGGTGGTTCTGCATGCAATCTTCATTTCATTAGTGTTCTATTATGCAACACTTATAAAATGGTTTGATGTTTGTAAATATGACGTCATTACTTCAGCTCTCTGTACCGTTTTCCTTGATACCTTTTAGCATGGAGAAACCAATATTAATTTCAATAAAAATTACAGCGACCATAATGACAAGACACTGAAAGAATCAACAATATCAATTTCTATTTGCCTAACACCCCAAAACAAAATTAAATTGATAATTATTTGAGGGTGAAACCACCAATCATTTGACAACAAATTTATACCATTGGTAAGCAAACATTAAATTCCACCACTCAATGTCAACAAATTTTGCATTTCAATGTTTATCATGCATGCCCTACTACCAATAAAACCTTTAAATACGAGAAAAAACCACAAACTATTCAGTTTTTAGAGCTACAAAATGTAAATAAATGTAGGTACGTTCTTAATGAGATTTGAGTCATCCTGTCAGAACAACAAGATCGTATCTAAAAAATGCAACAAGGTCGTATGTCCAATTGGGCATAAATTTGCATACATTAAAACAATTGAGTGCAACAATGTTGTATCTTCTTCCATAGGTTTTGTGTGTTCATCCTGGAACCCTGTAAAAAGATACGACCTTGTTGCACTGAGCAAAATCCATGTCTGCAACAAGGTCTTAACTATGATATGATCTTGTTGCACTGAGCAAAATCCATGTCTGCAACAAGGTCTTAACTATGATATGATCTTGTTGCACTGATGTATTAAACAAGTTTATACTAAAGTAGTAAACCTTTTACTGTCATTTTCCCCAGGGAAAAAACTGCAAGACTGCACTATCTTGCTAATTACACTGGTCAACAATTTTTTTTAAAGTTGTCTGCTTCGGAGATAAAATGTGCTATTTATTATGGATTTTGATGTGCTGAATTCAAATATGACAATTAAAATTGCTGATTGGCTACTGTTTCCAAGATATTTAAGTTTTTACATTTTACGTACAATGTATATGGTGTACATAGCAGATTTTTAATCATGAATTATCATACGCTATTCCCATACGTGTACACATGTACATGTACATGTAGATCTTGAAAACTAGAGCCAATCAACAATTTTAAGCATCATTTCCATTCTCAGTGACCCATAATTAGTCAAGTTTGACTTCATTTATTTCGGAAGCATTTTGGCTGTACACCAGTGTTACATAGACGATGTCATGCACATGTTACATGCTACATGTTACTCAGCATGCCATATGTAAAGTAAATTAACATATGTGATTGGATCCAACAAAAAGAGTCTTTAAGAAATAATTTAATTCTTGGATTTTTCAGCTCAGTGAAACAAACCCATTCTTATCTTCAATATTTTACCAAACATGTGTCAATATCTTGTGAATAAAGAATTTTATGGGGTAAACAAAAGTGACATTTTCTATTGATTTGTGTTGTGCAAAGTCATGATTACGGGCCTGTAACATTAAATACAGCTGTGGCTACTTCAGTCTCCTTTTGCAAGATTGGGTCACAAATGCTTGTTTACAAATTTCACAGATAATATTAATTACTCCAAAGATTCGGTAAACTTATTTTTTTATTTAATTTTCAATAAGTGAAAATAAATTCTTGTGCCAGGTGAAAATTGTCATTAAATAATGACAAATAAAACCTTTATTTTTTTTCCACCTGCCAACCCAGAAGTCCTGATTAAATCAGACTCGAGGCATTTCCTTGTGCTGCGCAGTGCACAGGCACGGCACAATGCGGACACATTCCCAAACATCTACAGGGACTTCATCAAGACAAATAAACCAAGATGTCATGTAAAATGTATGTAGGGCACAGGAGGGAAACTTAATTGTAGAACGGGCATAGAAATCGTATAATGGAATACCAATGATAAAACTCAATTTAAAAACCTTTAATGAACGTGACCTTTTTCTAGAGGACAAGTGCTCCATTTGATGGCTCAATAAATTTTTAGTGTCGGGCCATAGAGTGAATATTCAACGTGTCCCTAACGCTAAAGATGTCCTGCCGGTGGTTTTTTAAAGCTGTATCGCATGTGTTTTACCAGCAATTTCCAAAATTGTTTCCAAAATTGTTTGTTTTCATTGGAACATTGATAATTTCCTTTTAGAAATAATAATAATAAAGATTTATAAATTGCACAAATCCACCCAAAAGTGCTCAAGAACAACAAGATAACTTAAATACAAAAATACAAGGATACAGCAGAAAAAACTGAAAGGAAAACAAATACTGTGAAATCAGACATTTCACACAATAGTCAGAATCTAGGTTTTACAGTAAAATTATTTTATGATGTGACCCGCCACAACTTTACAATTGGTACACACTTACTACAAATCCATGCTTCTCGCAACTATTTTGAGAAATAGTTAATTTTAAAGCATTTTTCCCTTCTTCATGTAAAATTGTGATGTTCCGATGAAAAAGAAAATGGTCGGAAATTGCTGTTAAAATAGCGATATCTTTAATTTGGTGGCTAGAATATATGAACAATGAATGGTCAAATTCCATAGTTTCTACGGATAGTGTCATGAATGGGTATAAAATAAGATAGACTAAGTCTAGTAGAGTATTTCTCTGACTCTGCTAGAGTCAAAATGTAAGACCACTAACTCACTGGGGTCAATGTCAACTATACTATCCCGATTGGGAGATACTTTTACCCTGATTAAACAATACTCTCCCACTGGGGATACAATTGGCCCCAATCGGGGGAACCCTTGAGTGACAACACCTTCTGCCTTTGCAAGGCTGATAGGGTCAATGTCAATATACTATCATGATTGCGAGATACTTTTATCCCGATTGGGAGATACTTTTATCCTGATTGGGAGATACTTTTATCCTGATTGGGAGATACTTTTATCCCGATTGGAGATACTTTTATCCTGATTGGGAGATACTTTTATCCCGATTGGGAGATACTTTTATCCTGATTGGGAGATACTTTTATCCCGATTGGGAGATACTTTTATCCTGATTGGGAGATACTTTTATCCCGATTGGGAGATACTTTTATCCCGATTGCGAGATACTTTTATCCCGATTGCGAGATACTTTTATCCTGATTGAAACCCTATTCTCCCAATGATACCAATAGGCCCCAATCGGGGAAACCTCTGGGTGACAACACCTTTTGCCCAAATTCCGCTCACAGGGTCGATGTCAACAATATTATCCTGATTGGGATATATTTTTATCTGATTGAAACCCTATTCATCTCATGAGGATAACAATAGCCCCAATTGGGAAACCCTTGGGTGACAATGACAGGGCTCATGGGGGAGGGGGGGGGCAAGATGTAAATTATACTAATTGAAACCCTATTCTCCCAATGAGGATACCAATAGACCCCAATCAGGAAACCCTTGGGTTACAACAAACCTTCTGCATCAATAACGCTCACAGGGGAAACCCTTGAGTGACAACGACACCTTCTGCCTTCGTAAGGCTGACAGGGTCAATGTCAATATACTATCCTGATTGGGAGATATTTTTTATCCTGATTGAAACCCTTTTCTCCAAATGAGGATACCAATAGACCCAATCGGGATACCCTTGGGTGATAATATGTTTTCTGCCTAATAAACTACATACCAAATTTGCATTTATATTGCAGGTTGATTTGAATGGTAAGCAGTTTACAACAGCTCATAATTTATTTATGAAATAAATAAATCAATAATAATTTGAAAGCAGAATATAAGAATTTATGGACACATGTTGTAATAATATTTCCGAGTTGATCTTCCTGGAGCTGATTAGCTTATCCTTATTATACGCATAATTATTTTTGCATTTCTTGCTCATGAAATAGTCTTACATGTACATGTAATCTAAGGGAAGAAATGTTTTTGTTGCATCAGTAAAATCCTTGCATGAAAAAAACCTAACAGTATAAAAAAAAAAAAACAATAGGTATTTCGGGTGCATACCCGAACACCTAATTATTTTCTCATATTTTCAAACTCTTCATCCTTCCTACTGTAAACTAGTTTAAACCCAAAACTAAAGTGCAATTTTTTTAATAAAAAAAAATATATATAAAAAAACTAAATATCCAGTTCATGCTAAACTAATAAAATAACGTTAATTATTAAATCAAAATTGGATTATCACGAATGTACATACATTTAACAAAACAACAAACTTAAGACAAAAAACTGATAAAAAGTAAATAAAAATAAATGTTGAGTTATAGGTTTGAAAATAACGAACAAAAAGTAAATAAAAATAAATGTTGAGTTATAGGTTTGAAAATAACGAACAAAAAGTAAATAAAAATAAATGTTGAGTTATAGGTTTGAAAATAAAGAACAAAAACTGTTGGTTCCAACTTTACTTCTGGATCAACATATAAGTGAAAAAAAAATGAATTATTTGTGAATGATGGACTTTGTACATGATACTCTCAATAACTGGTACCTGGACTCAATATGCCGAGGGCAAACATCAAAGCAAGTGTGGCACCAACTATTTTCAGCATGGTAAAGTTTGTATTTAAGCACAAGCACTATAAACTCACAAGCGTAACTGTTGAGTTTTAATACTCTAACTCATACTCAAGTACTCATGAAAATGTACTCTTCGTTCAGTACATTTTTCTACTAATGAAAAAGTACTGATACTCGAATAGTTCTTTCTGTACTCATGAAAAAGTACCGATACTCGAATAGTTCTTTCTGTACTCATGAAAAGTACTGATACTCGAATAGTTCTTTCTGTACTCATGAAAAGTACTGATACTCGAATAGTTCTTTCTGTACTCATGAAAAAGTACCGACACTCGAATAGTTCTTTCTGTACTCATGAAAAGTACTGACACTCGAATAGTTCTTTCTGTACTCATGAAAAAGTACCGACACTCGAATAGTTCTTTCTGTACTCATGAAAAAGTACTGACACTCGAATAGTTCTTTCTGTACTCATGAAAAAGTACCGACACTCGAATAGTTCTTTCTGTACTCATGAAAAAGTACTGACACTCGAATAGTTCTTTCTGTACTCATGAAAAAGTACCGATACTCGAAAAGTTCTTTCTGTACTCATGAAAAAGTACTGACACTCGAATAGTTCTTTCTGTACTCATGAAAAAGTACCGATACTCGAATAGTTCTTTCTGTACTCATGAAAAGTACTGACACTCGAATAGTTCTTTCTGTACTCATGAAAAGTACCGATACTCGAATAGTTCTTTCTGTACTCATGAAAAAGTACTGACACTCGAATAGTTCTTTCTGTACTCATGAAAAGTACCGATACTCGAATAGTTCTTTCTGTACTCATGAAAAAGTACTGACACTCGAATAGTTCTTTCTGTACTCATGAACAGTACCGATACTCGAAAAGTTCTTTCTGTACTCATGAAAAAGTACTGACACTCGAATAGTTCTTTCTGTACTCATGAAAAAGTACTGACACTCGAATAGTTCTTTCTGTACTCATGAACAGTACTGACACTCGAAAAGTTCTTTCTGTACTCATGAAAAAGTACTGACACTCGAATAGTTCTTTCTGTACTCATAAAAAAGTACTGACACTCGAATAGTTCTTTCTGTACTCATGAAAAAGTACTGACACTCGAATAGTTCTTTCTGTACTCATGAAAAAGTACTGATACTCGAAAAGTTCTTTCTGTACTCATGAAAAAGTACTGATACTCGAAAAGTTCTTTCTGTACTCATGAAAAAGTACTGATACTCGAAAAGTTCTTTCTGTACTCATGAAAAAGTACTGATACTCGAATAGTTCTTTCTGTACTCATGAAAAAGTACTGATACTCGAATAGTTCTTTCTGTACTCATGAAAAAGTACTGACACTCGAATAGTTCTTTCTGTACTCATGAAAAAGTACTGATACTCGAATAGTTCTTTCTGTACTCATGAAAAAGTACTGACACTCGAATAGTTCTTTCTGTACTCATGAAAAAGTACTGATACTCGAATAGTTCTTTCTGTACTCATGAAAAAGTACTGACACTCGAATAGTTCTTTCTGTACTCATGAAAAAGTACTGACACTCGAATAGTTCTTTCTGTACTCATGAAAAAGTACTGACACTCGAAAAGTTCTTTCTGTACTCATGAAAAAGTACTGACACTCGAATAGTTCTTTCTGTACTCATGAAAAAGTACTGACACTCGAATAGTTCTTTCTGTACTCATGAAAAAGTACAAAGTTGGATTACTCGTACTCACACTCAAGTAAATTTTTCTATACTTGTCCTTATGAAAAGTACTCGACTACAATTACAGAGTACTCATACTCATACTCGACTCATGGAAAAGTACTCGACTACAATTACAGAGTACTCATACTCATACTCGACTCATGGAAAAGTACTCGACTACAACTGTGCATATTTGGTATCTATGTAATTGCCATCTATGCATTCAAACGTTCCCCAAAGCATTTCAAATCCAGATACCAATTCTAAACAAAATGAATTTTCTTGATCCACTACAAATGAATAAAACTACGAGTGCGAAGAGGCGATTGGGGCTGACAGGAAATTGGAAAAAAAAATAAATAAAAAATAAAAATAAAAAATATGAAACGCTTGTAGTGGGCGGTCCAGCAATACCTGTTGTATATATCGGCTTGCTGAAGACGTCTAGCCAACTCCATCAGCCATGGGGGTCGACTAAGGAAGGTTCAAAAGTTGGGGATAGACCAGAGGGGTAGTTTTGGGGGAAAGGGGGGGGGGGATGAGGAGGGTCAGACTGTCAGTAACATCAACAACGTACAGAAAATGTTGTAATGGTGGTGTACAATCTTAGGGAAGCAACAGATAATGTTGGGTAAATGAAATTAGGTTGTTCGCAGATGCAATTTGATTCTAAATAAGATTGACAGGGGTGTGATTGGGCAGTTGCGAAAAATCCAAGTAAATTTTGCTGTTGTGAACAGCACTGGGGTGAAATCTATAGTTCTGAGCATTTACTTTGCTTTCCTTTATTGCTTAAATCTTTAAAATCTGGAGGATCACAACGTTGCGATTTGTAAAAATCTGAAAATCTGGACAAATCCCCCCCCTGATTGATCACCATATTCCCATCTCCACGCAAGTCACCATTACAAAGATGCATGATGAACTTTGACCTCTCGTATCGACAAAGGCAAGGACACAGTGTGTAAGTTTTCTATAAAACCAGCAGCACGAGTGACCTTATTTTGAAATTGTTGTTCAAATTTGCTGTGTCTTTGTCCTGCATGTGGGATGTCATTGTCGATCGGAGCTATTTTTTTTTTGCCAAGCAGTGATACATGTATATGCGGTTATTGGAACCAGACCAAATTTCCCATAACAAAGTATGGTGGCTAAGAGAGGCCTCACAAATCGGGCAAACGTTCATACCCCTATGTGAAAATGTGGTTTAAAACACAGAATTCCAATCAATCTAGCAATTTTGGCTGCAATTGGACATTTCATCGCAAAAAAAAAAAAAAAAAAATGTCGACGCATTGAGACTTTTTCTTTTGGCTTTAGCAATGAATGTACAAGAGAGAATACTAGAGAATTCTAGAGAGGTCTATTCAATTTCAGCAAGGAGTCAAATAAGGAAAGTTTAATTTTGGGAAGTGATGTCGCACACATAATTTGATGTTCTTTTTCTGAAAATGGCAAGGAAATGGCATTAACAATGGAAGATTTGAGATGGCTTTTAAGGGTTTGCACAAATGTTGAAATTGCAGTGAAATCGCAGTAACCACAATTATCGTGACAAGAAACACATGGAAAACAAAACATGAAAACAAATAAACCTAAAATAATATAGTAGCTTACTAAATAAAACCATAGGATCGATGACTTCTAAATTAAAATGAAATTAAAATGAAAGGAAAATGAATAAATGAAAAGGAATATATGACAAACTAAAATGTCTTGACAGCTATGTGGATTGCTGACTGATAAAACTAAAAATATGTGAACATTTACAAAGAATTAAAATTACAAATAGTCTTGATTTACCATGAGATTATGGAATTCTTTAGGTAATGGAAAAGTTCAATTGAAATCTTTGGATCAAATAAAGCATTTAGAGTAGAACCTTAAAAGGTTCTGTGTTTTTGATATTTTATTTTAAAAAATATATAAATACAAAATAGAAAGAATGGGTCATTGCCCACTTCCTTGCAGAAATAGTTACTTTCAAATGAGATATCTCACAAAATTATTGATTGAAGAGTTTTGAAACAATTTACATATTTTATTAGCAATGGCATTATAAATGAATGAATTTTCCCACTTTTTTTCACCAAAGTCCATGCTGTGACCAAAATATGATTTGATGAAATGTAACTTACTGCATTTCCAGAACAAAAAGGGTTGCCGGTTGAGATTTTCTCCAAGATGAAGAGCGCTTTGAACAAAATAATTTCTCAAGATGACTGATACGTGTACCAACTTTACATCTGGGTTATAATTTTATTACCAATGCCGTACCTTCCCTTTAATGTAACGGATGCTGAAATAGCGAGAAATACATGGAACTTTATCTCTAAGTACTATTTTTACTGATACTGCATGCACATGCAAATTGTATAAAATGTGACATGGTCATGACAAAAAATTAACATTTCATCCAAATTACGTGGGCAGATGGGACAAGATTAAGACCCTGTCAGAATGACTTTAATGATAACGATACGAGACAGCAGGTGTCACATACCATATTAAATCCTAACAAGACCAATTACGATAATCATGTTGGATTTATCACATCATCGTAAAACCGCCATTACCCACACATCGTGCCATTCATATATTATAGAACACTTTGAGGTGAATTATTTTCAAGAGTGATGACAAAATTGGAACGTGGCAGTTATTAAGCGGGGGAACACTAGATTTTTTGTTTAACTGATTCTTGAAATGTGTTTTCCCGACTGATTTGCTTGTGGTTTTTTTATCACAAAACCATGATGTTTAAAAAGAAATGTTGCAATTTTAATGTTTTAACAGGTTCTGTAGTGGGACAGAACTTCTAAATATGGTTTAATTTCAAGTTGGATTTTGGGTTTTGGGGTAGATAGTGTAGGCTGGGATGAGTTGGGTAGTATGAGTTGATTAAGCTAGTTGGGTTTAGCTGGTTGGGTTGGGTTGGGTGGGGTTTGGTCAGGTCAGGTTGGATTAGGGAATTGGAATGGATTTACAGTATAGGAGGTTGGATTGGGTTGGGTTGGGTTGGGTTGGATTGGGTTGGGTTGGGTTGGATTGGGTTGGATTCGGTTGGGTTGGGTTGGATTGGGTTGGGTTGGGGTGAGTTTGGTTGGGTTGGGTTGGGTTGGGTTGAGTTGGGTCGGGAAGGGTTGTGGTGGGTTAAACAGGAATGGTAATTATCATTCATTGTGGTGAACTGAATACAATTTGGAAGAATTTATTAAAATTTGTTGTTGAACTTAAAAAAAAGGTAATAGAAAGGCCCTCTTTACACAATGAAGACATGCTGTAGTTTCATAAACACTATACATGTAAAACACAAATTTTTACTTTTTTGAGTAAATGTAAACAAAATTTTGTTTTAATGCATTCTAACTTGCTTATTTTTTACTGTTATTTATATTAAAATATAATTATATATTTTCATATAAAAAGAAAGCAACATAGGTGCACAAAGCTATGATCCAATAAACGTAAAGACAAAAAATAGAACTGAAATGGACCAATGAAAATAACTGTCTCATGCAGACCAAATCTTCCATGCAACATTGTGTACAATGCAAGGCATGATTGTCCAGGTAAGAATCATTTGCATGTTTCCATGGCAACCATACTTACTCATACCCCCATGCTCTCATTGGTGTGCTGATCGCAAGATGTGGATAGTAGGTCGTAGGTCAAAGGTCAAAGGTTGACAGAAAAAAATAAAGAGAAAAAGAGGCAAAGTTTTGATGTACAGAAATGGTGTTGCATGCAGTGAATATAGGTTAAAGCTTGAATATGGTTGTGTACATTTTCTGCATATTGGTGCATATTTTTTCTACGAAAAACATTCCTTCGAAGCAGCCACTAAATTAACATAAAACTGGATTTCTAAATTAAAAAACAAAAACTTAATTCCATCTGTGAAAATACTTGAGCTAAAAAGGTGCAAATACTTAAATCCGCATTCTTGCCAGTCAAAAGCTTTTTCTGTGTGAAAAATGAGTGTCACTCGCCTAAGCAGCCAACTGACCAATCACAGCCATGGATATGAACAGTTGTTACTGATGTAAAGGTAAAATTGACCAATCACAACATATGTGATTAGCCGGTCTCTACGACACAGCTATGAATGTGATTTGTCATCTGGCCACACAGCCACACAGCCTTGCATAGCCCTGTGTCCAAAGACAATGTTCCCTTCAGGTAAAACTTGTAGCTTTGCATGGTGAAGAGGATAAGTAATGACTAATTGCGGTGACACCATGTGAAATTCTCAATTGAGTAGTAATTAGTTCTGAAAAGAACTGGAGGTTACATCATCAGGGTGACGATCAGAGCATACTGATCGACACGAGTTGTAACCTCCAGTTCTTTTCAGAACTAATTACTACTCAATTGAGAATTTCACATGGCGTCACCGCAATTAGTCTTACTTAATGTTCCCTTATTCTAAGATTTTTGAGGGATTGCGGGGGAGTTCAATGATATGTAAAGTGGAGAAGGAAAATCAGGTTGGGTGGGCTATAGGGGTCTTAAGAGGAGTAGTATTAAGGGTATGTTTAGGACAGAAGGGGCATGAGTAAGTATCCCTAAAATAAGTTCTAAGGCAAGAATCATCTAAAAATACTGGGCAGTTACAGATCCTTTATCCATGTACCTTCCCTTTAACAAGAAAATACTTAAAATTCATCAGCAAAATGTGTACTCCTGACAGGGATTTTCCATCCGATTTCCATCAGATTTAATCATTTTGATTTCAATTAAGAATAATTATAATTGGGAAATAATTTGACTAACTCTAAATGATAGTACTTTTATATATATGCAGAAAGATTTCAAGAGCTATTTGTTACTGTCATAAACTTTACACAATTAATTTAAACAAGACCTCTAATGAGAAGAAGAAACAATACACTTCTAAAACAAATTTGGCTTAAAAAAACTAAGTTGGTTAATTTGTCTTTTTCAAACAAGCCATTTTCACCATAGAATTCTGGCACTTACGGTATAGCCACTTCCCAAGACCTATTAACCAGACACACTCAACCAAGACCTACATGTACAATGTAACCGCCCGAGTTGCCTGTGATGTATCCTATGGGACTTGAAAGCACTGAGTGCTAAACCACATCAGTGATGGGTAAAATTATGTTGTTTAATGATATACTTGACACATTAATTCAATCCTTGGATACGTACATGTACGTACCTACATGTACATGCAAATACAGAAAATATTTATATCCTTAGACATGTATATGTATTTTAAATATAGACAAATAAAAACGATTTGTCACATTGATACTTGGATACCCACAGAACAAAATATTTACCATAATCAGAAAAAATTAAGATAAATAATAATGAATTTTACAAAATTTACGGTGAGGTCGGACCTTGTACCTGCTGATTTAGGAGGACATGATAACAGTGGCTAATGCTATAAACCACCCTGATATAAACCAGTCCTACACATGAACAACCATAGGTTGTAAGGGAAAACCTCCACTCCTAAATATGCCAGCATTTTACAAAATAATCCAGTGGCAACCAACTATACAACGTTTCAGGCTGCGCCGGGTACCCGGGTATCTGGGTACCCAGTTCCATTTTTCGGTTCCAATTACCCGTAAACAACTTTTCAAAAACATTTAACCCTGCTATATACAGTGCAGTTGCCATAGAATTGTCAGACCTTTCAAAACCTTTCAAGTTTGCTGTACTGAAGGGTTTTGAAAGGTGAGAAAACTGTCTGACAAAAGGGACCTATGAAAGGTTTTGAAAGGTGTAACAACTCTCTGAACAAACTGGTGTTGAAATGTTTCAATACCTTTCAAAGGGTATTGAAAGGTGTGGTTGTTCAGTAGCAACAAATTCTGGAGGGTTTTAAAGGGTTCATAATTATTGATAGCCATTTTGGCCCGTAAGCAGATTTTGAAAGGTTTTGAAACGTCAAACCATAGGAGGGTTAAGCCACACTCCGATTTTTTTGTGTGGGGAATGGGGATGCTATGAGTTGTTTTTAATATAGAGGCGGGAAAATTATTACAGTAAGACTGTGTTCATAATGGTTATTTTATACATTCGGGAGTATTTATGTGTTTTTACAAAAGATTTTAGGGGTACCTCTGGGTATCTGAAGATTTTAGGGGTACCTCTGGGTATCTGAAGATTTTAGGGGTACCTCTGGGTATCTGAAGATTTTAGGGGTACCTCTGGGTATCTGAAGATTTTAGGGGTACCTCTGGGTATCTGAAGATTTTAGGGGTACCTCTGGGTATCTGAAGATTTTCGGGTATCCGGTTCCCAAAATAACCGAAAATGCACAGCCTTAACAACGCTCCATACTGTCAATCGAAATTACCGACTGACAAATATGGTAACGCCCTGTCAACCACTGTTATGCTCATTTACCTCAGACAAGCTTTTCAGATATGAAAATACACAATTTGGTACATGTACAATTGTACATCACGATGTGAATGGTGCATGACATGACACTAGTTGTTCAGCGTAGCGAGGGGGAACGGAGACAATTATAATATCTAGATTGTTAACAATAAATCAAAGATGAATACAAGCCCATTTCTACATGTTTATAAATGATTAGTTTTCATATGATTATGTCACATGGCATTTAAGGAAATGATGCATATAAAACACTATTTATTTATTTTTGTTTTGATATGAGCTCTTTTTCATAGAATTATACCATACATGTATAGGATTCCTATAGGGTTCATATATGACTATTTTTAAGGAGAAGGTTCGTACGAAACCCTTTTTATTTATTTTATTTCGATATGAGCACTTAACAGTTTTCATAGGATTATATCATATGGGATTGTTATAGGATTTACTTTTTTTGAATGGGACAGATGAACTGTAAATGTTTTATTTTTATTTATTTAGTGTCGTTATGAGCACTTATGTCATATAAGATTCCTATAGTATTCATATACAATGTTATTTTTCTTGAATGGGACAGATGAACAGTAATTTCTTTATTTTTATTTATTTAGTGTCGATATGAGCACTTATGTCATATAAGATTCCTAGGCAGTGTTATTTTTCTTGGATGGGAAAGATGAACTGTATAGAAAATTGTTTTCATTGATTTTGTTTCAACATGACCACTTACGGTTTTCATAGGATTATGTCATAATATATTAATTTTCTTGTCAGGAAAAGGTATAAACTATAAGATATTAGAAATCATTTTTATTGATTTTGTTTCAATATGAGGACTTACAGTTTTCATAGGATTATGTCACATAGGATTCCTATAATATTCATACATTACTTTTCTTGGAAGCAAAATATAAACCTGTATAGGAAATAGTAAATAATTTTTATTGATTTTGTTTCAATATGACCACTTAAAGTTTTCATAGGATTCCTATAACATTCATATATTATTATTCTTTTCTTGTAAGGTGAAGATAAACCTGTATAAGAAATAGGAATTAATTTTTACTTATTTTGCTGTGATATGAAAACTTACGGTTTTCGTAGAATCATTCTCATCATAGCGTCGGGGCCGATCTGGGCCAAGATGACCAATGTGTCTTGAAACTCGTCCTCTGCCTCTTTCTTCTCTGCGTTACCTGGTTGACTCCCAATGCCCATATCATCGTCACGGAAACGGTAGAAAAGGTACTTGTCTTTGAAGGGATGCTCCCGACATACTTTAAGAATCATTTAAAATATAAAGTATGAATAGAAATACTGATACAGTATGTTTGTGCAAAACTCCACATAAAATGAATGGTCATGGCACAGTGCCACAGTACCTACTAGTAAGCAAAGCTTGTAAGTGTGGGTCCCCATGCATGCATGTGCTCTGAGCTGTATAAAGAAAGGATGCACAAGCACACAAGTACCCACTAGTAAGCAAAGCTTGTAATCCCCATGCATGCATGTGCTCTGAGCTGTATAAAGAAAGGATGCACAAGCATACAAGTACCCACTAGTAAGCCAAACTTGTTAGCGTGGGTTCCCGTGCATGCATGTGCTCTGAGCTGTATAAAGGATGCACAAGCATACCCACTAGTAAGCCAAGCTTGTAAGCGTGGGTCCCCATGCATGCATGTGCTCTGAGCTGTATAAAGAAAGGATGCACAAGCACACAAGTACCCACTAGTAAGCAAAGCTTGTAATCCCCATGCATGCATGTGCTCTGAGCTGTATAAAGAAAGGATGCACAAGCATACAAGTACCCACTAGTAAGCCAAACTTGTTAGCGTGGGTTCCCGTGCATGCATGTGCTCTGAGCTGTATAAAGGATGCACAAGCATACCCACTAGTAAGCCAAGCTTGTAAGCGTGGGTCCCCATGCATGCATGTGCTCTGAGCTGCATAAAGAAAGGATGCACAAGCATACAAGTACCAGGCAAGCGAGCTCAGAGCACATGCTGCATCTATGAATAACAATACATGTACTTGTAACTTAATGCAGATACATGTATATGGTTATATTTTTTTCATAAAAACTTACACATGACCTGGGACAGCAACATGGTTCAACAACAAAAGATACCTGGGAAGAACAATGTTTATTGAATGACAGGATTGGCTGGGTAATTTCATTCCCAAGTGATGGGTGCAGCTGATGAGGCAAAAAATCTCAGCCATAAGGATCCGCACATGAGCGTTTTTCCAGTCAAAGTTATCAAGTGCCGGAAATAAGTCATGGACATTGGAAACACAACATGATTGGAACACAGTCTAAATAAAGTCCTACATTTTACACATGAGCACAGTTTCCACTGCATGCAATATAATGCACCGTCCAAATTTGTAGCTCTTTTCACTACATTGTGGGCATGGACGGATCATCATGAGCACAGGCCCTGGGCACAAATTCACCACGGGCCCATACACGCGCATAATACTACTAGTACTATGCTTTTTTTTTTTTTTTTTGAAAACCAAGGGCCCCTATTGGCTCCTGGGCCCGGGGCACGTGCCCAGTTTGCCCGTGCGGTAATCCGTGCATGATTGTGGGTAGGACAATCTACCATTGTTTCATACCAGACATGTTGAAAATTCTATGAGAACAGTATATACTCACCATGTGTTATAACCCCCTCCTCAAGTAGAGCTTGCCACATGCCTACTGCCTGTTGCCGCGAATGAACCAGTGTCATAGGGCTCTGCTGTATTAACCAGTCCACCATCTCTGACCCCACGAGACACCGGCGGTATGTGCGTAGGTGGTACTTGCGATCCCGGATCATCTGTGGTGAACGCATCAGGAGAATGGTGCGTAGGACGAAGCCAGCCCGACTTAGCCGCTCTGATGGAGTCTATTTTTGAAGGAGAAAATTGGCGGAAAACATTTTTAGTTTTGCAGCGGAACGTGAAGAAAAATAATTTCCGTGGGCGTCCAAGGAAAGTTATCCCCTTAGGGTAATTCCACTTCACCAACACTCTTGCCCAGAAGATTTCTAAAAACTTTTCCTGGAAAAGAAGCGATATTTTGAAGTATCTGGGAACAACAGAATCACACTTTATATTTCATAACATAAACATGCATATTTTATGTGTTTCGATACTTGCTAGGGAATGGCTTCATTCAAATTATTTGGTTTTGTTTAAATTTTTCTGAACAACAGTCAACCCTGCTATTTTTTTATTTGTTTGTTTTCAGTTTTATACAACTCGATACGTGTCAATTGTTTGATGTACATCTGCATCTATGTAGCTTATGCATGGTGATTGCTAGCTACACTGACAACCAACATGCATATACTTTTGCGAATAAGTCAGTGCGGCAACATCTGCAAAGCATATTGAAGTTTTTCATAGACTTATCCTATAAAGCCAGATTTTCCATTGTACAGCCCCAGAAACAAGACTATTGAATCACCAGGCCACTCATGAAAGATGGTCTATAATACGAGAATTACAGTCTTGTACCCTGGGATCTCTCAAGCTCTGTCAAAGAGTTGAAGCAGCCACCAGGGATAAGGTTAACATGTTATCAAATTTAAGGGGAATTTATTTTTTGATTGATGGCATACAATATCCTTCTTAATTAACCATCTCTTATTAAATTTACTACATGTACTCGGTTCTATCTTTTAAAAAATCTAATAATAATAATAATAATAATAATAATAAAGATTTATAGCGCGCACATATCCACCCTGCTGGGCGCTCAAGGCGCGGAAACAAAGATAAAAACATGAATACAAACAATATACAATGATAACATAGGGAAAAATTATGTACTGAGATACACGTACCTACAATGGAATTACAAATATACATCATCTTTGAAGAATTGTGACATAAGATGAGTTTTAAGCATCGACTTAAATCTAGTTATACTATGACAAGATTTGAGTTTAGTTGGAAGATGATTCCAGAGTCTCGGGGCGACAGAAAAGACCTATCACCCCAGTTCCGTTTTGATGTTGGTTCCTTTAGGAGTGACATGTTGCTGGAGCGCAAATTGCGTGATGGAGTGTAGACTTTAAGCAGTTCAGAAATATAAATTGGAGCAATGTTATTAAAAGATTTGTGAACAATTAGCATAAGTTTAAAAACAATTCTCTGTGAAACAGGAAGCCAGTGCAGTTCTTTCAAGATTGGCGTGATATGGCATGACTTTTTGGACAAAGTCACAACACGAGCTGCTGTGTTTTGTATGTTCTGAAGGCGAGATATTTGATTCTGCGGAGACCGTAGAGTAGAGCATTCCGTTATCGAGGCGTGATGTGACAAACGCATGAATAATTTGTTCAGTAGCACTTTTATTCAAGTATTTCCTTATTCGCTGATATTTCTGATATGAAATGATGATATGCGAACAATGTTGGAGATATGAGGTTTTAAAGTCATTGTCGAGTCAAATATAACACCCAAATTACGTGCTTGTGATGAGGGGTTATCTAAGTCACACAATTGCAATAGATGGAAGAGAAACTTTAGACAATTGCTGGCGTGATCCAAATAGAACAAATTCTGTTTTTTCGTTCAATTTCAGGAAGTTTTGTCGCATCCAACAATCTCTTGAATACATTTCTCCAGTGTTGTAATGCAGGAATCGGCAGGTTCTTGAGAAGATTTAAAAGTAATGTAGAGCTGCGTGTCATCAGCGTAGAACATGGTAATTTAAATTATACTTCAAAATGATATCACGAACTGGAAGCGTATAAACAGTAAACCACTGTGGGCGAGCACGGAGCCTTGGGGTACAGAATAGTCAAGAATAACAGGCTCGGTGGCATTACCAATACAAACATGCTGAGGCCTATTTAAAAGGTAGGACTTACACCAATCCAGGGCTGTGTCATGTATTCCAAGATGATATTGCAGGCGGGAGAGAAGGATTTTGTGATCGACCGTGTCAAAAGCGGCGCTTAAGTCTAACAAAACTAATGCAGTGATTTTTCCATCATCCATGGCAGATAAAATGTCATTGTTGGCGGAGAAGAGCAGTTTCCGTTCCATGAAATGGTTTATAGGCTGACTGAAATGTATCCGACAGGTTATTCACGAACATGGTCAGAGATCCGTGATGAAACAACTCGCTCGATTGTTTTTCCAAGGTACTTTAAATTCGCTACCGGTCGGTAATTTTGAAAACTTCCTTGTCCAAATTGGGTTTCTTCAGGAGTGGTTTAACATGAGCAATCTTCTGGCTATCAGGGAAACAACCGGAAGAAAGAGATCTGTTTACAATAATTGTGATATACTTAGCAAACACATCAATATTTTGTTTTATTAGCGAAGTTGGCACTGGATCAAGTTCACACGATTTTGATGGCGATTTCATGATGAGTTTCTTGATCTCCGTAACACTAGTAGGCTCAAACATAGACAGTCTACATTGTGGATCCTTGCGTGATGGTGTTTGTGATAGAATGACAGGTACTGGGGGAAAATAACGACGGATATTCTCAATTTTTGTGACAAAAAAGTTTGAAAATTCATTAGCGAGGTCCTGATTGGAGTGTGTAGATGGAAGCACTGGAGCTTTGGGTTTATGAAGCAGCTTTTCAATAATGATCCTATGTTTTAGTTTGTTTCTAAAAAGGTATAAAGTTACAGGAATGGGAAATCACAAATATTCAAAAATACTCAAAACAATTTAGGGAACACCGGAATAACCTCAGTTAAAGCAAGATCATTTATTTAAGATAAACACAATGTTTCACAGAATGGATGAGAAACAACTGCACAATGAAACAGATGATAAAGGATGCATGTACTGTAGTGATTACACATTTCATGACATGACTACTGAAAGAGAGAGGGGGGTTGCAAATGAAAATCCCGGTTCATGGAACATTTCAAACCTATTTGATGTTAAAAATCTGGTGTTCCCTAAATTGTTTTGAGTAGTATATTTATTTTTCTAAATTTAATGTGAAACTTACTTGGTGTAAAGCTGATGATGGAATCAATCTTCCCTAAAAAAACTTTGTCTGAGGTGTTGTCACAATAATTTTTCTGTTTGAATTTCGCATTGAAATGAATTCCAAGCACCTGAATACATTTTCACTATTTTCTTGTGAACAACACATCGTAATAAACTGAAACTTTCACAGGTTGGTTGTTTAATGTATATCTTGATTCAAAGAGAGTAAGCATACTCATAGAAGCAGTTATGCCAACATTACCAATGCTGTACCTTCCCTTCAATGTATATCTTGATTCAAAGAGAGTAAGCATACTCATAGAAGCAGTTTTGCCAACATTACCAATGTTGTACCTTCCCTTCAATGTATATCTTGATTCAAAGAGAGTAAGCATACTCATAGAAGCAGTTATGCCAACATTACCAATGTTGTACCTTCCCTTCAATGTATATCTTGATTCAAAGAGAGTAAGCATACTCATAGAAGCAGTTTTGCCAACATTACCAATGTTGTACCTTCCCTTCAATGTATATCTTGATTCAAAGAGAGTAAGCATACTCATAGAAGCAGTTATGCCAACATTACCAATGCTGTACCTTCCCTTCAATGTATATCTTGATTCAAAGAGAGTAAGCATACTCATAGAAGCAGTTTTGCCAACATTACCGATGTTGTACCTTCCCTTCAATGTATACATCTGTATCTTGATTCAAAGAGAGTAAGCATACATGTACTCATAGAATCAGTTTTGCCAACATTACTATGTGCCTTTCCTTTAAAGTATTCATTTTCGTTTGTGAAGAAAGATAGCAACAAACTGCTTAAAATGTAAATTGCCTGATTTTACATCAAAATAAGGAAAAACATGTGTCATACATGTACATGTACATCTTTAAACTTTGAACAATTTTCAACATAAGGCGAGAGAGCAGATTCGCAAGGATTCTTCAAAGTCGCGGGAGGATTGGGGAAATATTTGAGATGAGACCTTTTGAAAAACTGGAGAGGGAAGGTGATTGTGCTTGACACAGTTGCATATTCTATGGTCGGGCTGAAATAACTGGGGAAAAACTAATCCAAATAATGAGGAATTGCTGTTTTTTTCCCATGAGTGATTCAATTTGACATACAATGTACATGATTTAGGTTCAATCATAGGCTGGCAGGAAGGGTTTCACAGCAAGTTGTCGGACAGCAACCTTTTGAAATTTGACTTGACAATTCCATTTCTCTTTATAAAGATGACAGCTCATCCAATGAAATAAATTCTCAGGTCAGGATCATTGATACTTGTACCAACTTGTTAATTTGATTATCTGCGGCCAATTTCATAGAGCTGATAAGAGCCGAAAAATTTGCTTACCAGAAATAATTGCTTCGTAGATTTTCTAGGTTACCAGCCAAAATCGCACATGAAATGCGTGTACTTCGGCTGGTAGTCTGTTTTATGTTGCTTAATAGCAAAAATATTTGCTTAGCAAAATTCTCTGAATAGCAAAAATATTTGCTTAGCAAAATTCTCTGAATAGCAAAAAATATTTGCTTAGCAAAATTCTCTGAATAGCAAAAATATTTGCTTAGCAAAATTTCTCTGAATAGCAAAAAATATTTGCTTAGCAAAATTCTCTGAATAGCAAAAATATTTGCTTAGCAAAATTTCTCTGAATAGCAAAAAATATTTGCTTAGCAAAATTCTCTGCTTAGCAGCTCTATGAAATTGGCCCCCTGGTTGTTACCAATGTTATACTTTCCCTTTAATTAAAGGGACAGTATCGTCACGATCAGAGCAGACTTTCAACAGGGCATGGAATCAGTGTCTTGGTTTTAGATGAGTGAAAATTACTGACTGAAAATTACTGGCTCGTTTATGCAGCAGCAACGGTAATATGACCTTATCATATGGGGTATTATTTTCAGTCACTGACTTAATCTTAAACTAGTGCTCCGATTCCATGCCCTGTTGATCGTGACGATATTGTCCATTAAATGGTTTTTCGCAGTATTTGGAAAACAATCAGTATCATTCAACTGGTTTCAAATGATAAAGGTACTATATGCCAGCGTGTGTACCCTCCGCCCCGCCCCGCCCCGCCCTGCCCCACCCCCCTGGCTATGGCTATGAGTTAATCTAACACTAGCATTCCGATTCCATGTCCTGTTGATCGTGACGATATTGCCCCTTTAAGATGCAAATAATAATATGAAAAGATTCATGTATTGTCTACATTTTTCAATTTGTGAGCCCTGTTCAGAAATAAATTAACCCTGCATGTACTGTCATTTTCATCTAGCGGTCAGGGAGTATTCTCTTGTAGGCAAAGCTGAGTCAATCTCTATGATTGGGCAAATCATTTCCTTCACAAGGTATCAAGAAAGGGATACAGCATTCTATTGATCGGGGAAGCAGAGCTGGGGATTTTGAGTCTGAAAATCGGTTGCTGGGGAAAAATTGAGGTCTTGCAATCTCAAATCGAGCTCAAATTTGTCTAATTCCAACCAACACATATGCTGTGTAACTGATACCCTGACTAGGGACTATAAACAGCATCTCTATTTAATTCAATTCAATTCAATTCAAATCAATTCAATTTTATTATTCATCATGACCAGCATGAAAATCTTCCCTAGTTCTGCACAAATAAAAATATAACAAACATTAAACATTTAAAATCTTCCATAAAATTATTTGTAAAAATAAAAAATATACAAGAAAAGTACAGTACAAGATGAAAAAATCTATTTCTTAACCCTAACCCCCAAGGTATTCTGACTAGGAACCTTTCTGAATCCTCCAAAATCCATCAGTGCACTTTTGGAAACATGCCCTTATCTTCATGGTGCATGTGCCATGGTCGAGCGGTTTAGTGCATCAGATTTGTGTTCTGATGGCTGAGTCATCAGAATGTGGGTTTGAATCCCAACCACGTCCATGGTATTTGTGTCCTTGAGCAAGACACTTGACCATAATTGCTTCTCTCCACCCAGGGGTAAATGGGTACCTGTGAGGGCAGAGTTGGTTGTTGTGTTTGATTAGCACTAGTATGCGCTGTAATGGCAGCAATTGAGCTGTATACTCCTCAGGTAGCTGAGATGGTTTCAGGAATGATTTATGAGCCTGATGAGCAGGGATGATAATATAATGCGCCTTGAGCACCAGTTTGGTGGATACGTGCGCTATATAAGTCCACATTATTATTATTATTATTATTCAAAATGCACCATGCATTTTCGTTGATCTTTCATATTCAGCACTTATGGCCTGTACTTCTTGCCAGGTAGTAGTTTGTCCCATTTGAAGAGGTGAAAGTACCAGTCTTTGACAGTGCTGAATTTTTCCAAAAAATGCCCTTTGGAGGATTTTAATGGATTTGGGGTGGTCAGGGTTAAAAACACTAAATAATACATATGAAATCATGTAAAAGGGACAAACGAGGGCCAAGTCAGACATGATTGCGGTGGACTAGACTGGTCCCCTGTCTATATCCTATCAAGGATATAGGATATATCCTATATCCTATCAAGGATATAGATAGGCTCTAGGCGTACCACTCAAAAGGTTTTCATTGGATACGTTAACACGTTGTGCTGAAGATCTGACCTCACGCCTCGAGGCTTGTGCGTTAGGTACCAACCAAGGTCAAAGTTCAACATCGGGGAAAATATGGCAGCTGCACGGCCAGAATCTGGCGTAATTCACGCACCTCTAGCTTAAAGCGTGACGTCAGATTCTTCAGGCTAGCGGTGGACAGGGACAAGGGAAGGGAAGAAGGGTGAAAGGACAGAAGAAGGGTGAAGGGACAGAAGAAGGGTGAAGGGACAGAAGAAGGGTGAAGAGGGCTGATGGCGGGTAGGGATGCTTACCTTGACGATGGGTAGGGCTGGGTGAATTGGTTCTAACCCTTCAAGAGTCTTCTTTGATGAACCCTGAAAATAAAAAGGAAATTATATTCAATGCGTTTCCAGGGACTTTAATACTGTACATGTTGATGTATACACATGTAGCTATGCCACTGATTGGCAGGGTCTCCTCATATATCTAGCTGTTCACCTGTCCTCAAGACGGCTAAAAATCGGTTTGGACAGATAGGGACTACCTACCTGCCAAGCCTACCTGTCCAGGACAGTCCAGTGTCCATTATCTAGTCTGTCCTACATGTATTAACATATTCATGTAAGCCTGTTTTTAGAGTCTAATTGAAGCCAAACCTATTTGTGGTGAGTCCTTCTTAACAATTTTGAAGCTAGAAAAGCCTGAGATGGCACCAGAGAGAATCTAATCCAAATCTTTCAAGGGTCCTAAAACAGGAGCCTATAATATCCCCACACTATAATGGCTTGCACACTCACAATTGGTGCTTTGCGCTCAAAATGTGTCACCTGCAAGTTCATTTTGAACAGGCAGTTTAAAAACCTAGTTCACTTAATAGACAGGCAGTTTAAAAACCTAGTTCACTTTGGACAGGCAGTTTAAAAACCTAGTTCACTTTGGACAGGCAGTTTAAAAACATAGTTCACTTAATAGACAGGCAGTTTAAAAACCTAGTTCACTTTGGACAGGCAGTTTAAAAACCTAGTTCACTTTGGACAGGCAGTTCTCAAATACTAAATGAATCCCTGTTCAATGTGTTGCTCATTAATTGCAGTCATATACAACAATATTCCTGCATCAAGGATGAGTCTCGCTGGTGGAAATCAAATATTTGAAGATGGACTGGGAGTGAACTGCCGTACCTAAGATTTTTGAAATTTACATTGCATATGCTGCGCATGGAAAAATAATTGAATTCAGCTATAAAATTCACTGAAGAAATCAACCCAGTAGAATCTCATATTTCCGTCAAGTAATTCCTTAAAAATCTGGGGCAGGTTCGTTGCCCTGCCATCGCGTCACCTACAATGAAGTCTCTCTTAGTCTCATTGCCGGACTGTCAGGTCTTGTTAATGAAAGAATCCAGTCTGTCTATATGTAAAAACAAGGATACAACCACAGCTCATTGCTCACTTTATTGGTTTTTGGGGACAGTAAGTCAACATCTGACCATACTGCGGGGAATCGGGGAATCAGGGCTCAAGATACATTTACTGTGATGATTCAGTTCAAGATGAAACAACCGATTTTGGGGGGCCCATTTTCATAGAGCTACAAAGCATACCCGTACACGTTTGCTGGGCACAGAAAATTTGTGCTTTGCAAGCATAGGTTACCAGCCAAATTGTCATGTAAGTTATATTGCTTCTGGCAGGCTCTCAGCTAAATTTTGCTTTTAGCAGATAAATTTGCAATTTTCTGCTTAGCAGTTCAAATCAAATTACAAATGTTTGTTTGCCCTGACAATCTGAAGCAAGTGCACATTTGTGGTGTTTGTATGGAAAGATTTGAAATAAAAAAAAGGAAAGGTCTATCCTTCGAACAATATTAACCCTAACTCCCTAGGCCCATTTGCTTACACATAACCTGAATCCTCCAAAATCCTTCAGTAGTAAAGCAAGCACATGACATGTATGCACACATGTGTTTCTAATCTGTGATACACGTACATGGCCAGGGACCCTCCCTGCATGCATGGAGCAATAAACAGTGTCCACTGACCCAAGCACTGACCTTGCAATCACTACAACAAACATGTACATGTACCATGATAAGGCAAGTATGCCTAATAACCTCAATCCTCCAAAATCCTTCACTTTAGCAAAGAGCATGTAGCATGTAACCTCAATCCTCCAAAATCCTTCACTTTAGCAAAGAGCATGTAGCATGTAACCTCAATCCTTCAAAATCCTTCACTTTAGCAAAGCCGGGATTTTGGAGGATTTGGGAAGGTTAGGGTTAAGGTATTCCTCATTATTACTAGTAAATCTTCTAGTTTTATAAAGGCTTGGTCAAAATTGACGGCAGAGGTACATGTAGGTTAACCAAATTTAAGCTGTATGAGTCCCTGTGGATTATTGCGCACATGACATTTTCCAGCAATACATTTGGGTCTCTTTCGGATGCCCTGTTTACTAAGTACACACCATAATTTATGTGTGTTACACATGCAAAGGTATTCAAGTTAAATTGAAACACCCCGTTTTTCAAAATTGGGATGTCCTATTCCTAAATCCTGGCTTAGGCCAAAAAAAAAAGTCACTGGTTTCTGGTCTCCGTGCGCATCGCCTCAGACATTTTTAGTTTTCTTTTTTTGTTGTTGCTATGAAACGATGTCCAATTGCAGCCAAAATTGCTGGATTGATTGGAATTCTGCTATGTTGTGCTTTAAATGACTTTTTCACATAGGGCCTAAGGGGTATGAACGTTTGCCCGATTTGTGCAGCCTCTCTTAGCCACCATACTTTGTGTCTGATTCCAATAACCATGTACACATGTATCACGTATTTCACTGGCTGGCAAAAAAAAAAAAGCATCGCCGTACCAATTTTGAAGCTGACCTATGACCAGAAACCGGAGATTTTTTTGGGGGGGCCTTATACTCTAATTGCGAGCATACGCAGTTCATAAATAGACACTGAAAGGTATTTGGTTGTTGAAGTAATGTAATACTGACATGTACAAAAATATTGATTCAAAGTAATTATAAAAGCACTTTTGCCAACATAACTAATGTTGTATCTTCCCTTTAATTCCCCTCCTGTGATCCTCTCTGAACAGATTCTGGATCAAAGTCACTGCTGAAAACTTCCAGTTTATACTGTTAATAAATAAAAACTGGGTCGTGAATACTCAAATTGGGATATAATGTATGCATAATATATGTGTCGGCTAACAAAAGTTTATCCCCTAATCTAACCAATTCTCCACTATCCCCCAGGAATTTCAGGCAATTATCAATCAACGGTATAATAAACACAGCAACTGTATGTGACATTTGAAGAGCTTTATGTACGGCTTTCAATCCACATCATCTACGGACAGCTTGTTAAAGTGGCGATTGTGCTGAATTTCTTTTTGGGAAAGGTTGATGACTGTTGACATAAAACCAAATTAAAAGGTCATTATAAATAATTATGAATATTTATCGAAGATCAAGAAATATGTATAGAAACTGACATGTGAAAGTTTCATCTGAATTAATTCACAATTTTATGGGAAAACTTTGAAAATTTGAATACAGTTTCCAACCTTTTACAAACAACTTGCATATTTGTGTGTCTGTATTTGTTTTCTCTCAAAGAAAAGCACTTCTGACAGAATAATTTCTTAAGATGATTCACATCACGTAAGCTTTCAGATAATTTGTGTAATTTTATAAATAAGGCTTTTACCTGACCAGTAAACATGCCCTTAATTAAGCATGATTTTTATATTTCAAGATTAACGGTACACAATGCAGGGTTGTACTTGCACAAATTATATTTCACATTTTGTCATATGAGTATTTCCACAACTTTAAAGGTGCATCATCCATGTTTAACCGACAATTTCCGGATTGTTTTGTTTTCATTGGAACATTGATAATAATAATAATAATAATAATGAACATTTGTAATGCGCCGGTATCCGTCAAAAGAGACGCTCATGGCGCAGTGACACATCAGTATAAACAAGAAAACAAAATAATAATAATAATAATAATAATAATAATAATGAACATTTGTAATGCGCCGGTATCCGTCAAAAGAGACGCTCATGGCGCAGTGACACATCAGTATAAACAAGAAAACAAAATAATAATAATAATAATAATAATGAACATTTGTAATGCACCAGTATCCGTCAAAAGAGATGGCGCTGATGACACATCAGTATAAACAAGAAAACAAAATAATAATAATAATAATAATAATGAACATTTGTAATGCGCCGGTATCCGTCAAAAGAGACGCTCATGGCGCAGTGACACATCAGTGTAAACAATAAAACAAAATACATGGTAAGAACAATGCAATATAAAATTACAAGGAACAATGATTGTAAAAAGGCTGACTGGCCCTGGTCAGAATATGCTAGGCAACGACGAAAAAACCCTGCATACACAACCATGCAAACAAGGTTGATTTGCCAAAAAATGTAAACACCGAAGGGATGCTCTTCACATATTAAACAAAAACAAAAGGTATAAATACATCATCATAAAAGTCAATAGTTAATAACTTCCTTTTAGAAAGGAAAACAAATTACTTTGAAATGAGATACATGAATTTCACAAAATAGTTGTGACAAGCTTGGTTTTACAGTAAAACAATGCCAACATTAGGCCAAAAAAAAAAGATGTTGAGTTGCCCTCCACCGACCGACCCAAAATTGCTGAAATCTCGGGTCGGTTTTTTTTCTCTTTTTTTTCCCCCCGTCATTCATAGGCCTATTTATTAATGAAACTTACCAATTTTCTTTGTATAAAACATAATACGTTTGATTTGTGAAATTTTCCACTTTTTTTACCGGTAAATTTACCGGTACCCAAGACTCAATCTACATGTTTTCAAATCGAATGGCCCCGGCCCTCACATGGTGCACTGCCTTCGCACACACTGTACCAACGATTGCGACTCAAATCTACACGTTTTCCAATCGAATGGCCCCTCACATGTTTTCCACTGGCTTCGCGCACTGTTTTGTATGTCAACGATTGCGACTCAATCTACACGTTTTCAAATCAAATGGCCCTCACACGTTGTGCACTGGCTCCCGCACTGTCGTGTGTCAGCGATGCGACTCGATCTACACGTTTTCAAATCGAATGGTCACTCACATGTTGCATGTTGAGCATTGCACGCAATATGGATGAATTTGCTGTGTCAATCACAGCGAAAAGTACAACAAAAATGCTTGGGATACTTTTATTCTGAAGCAAAATTCCTTGCTGATAGGTATACAAATGAAAAACATGGTATGTGGTTTCAGTTCCAATGCATTTCAATGTTAAAAATGACAGTCAAGGAGAACAAACAAACAAACAAACAAACAAACAAAATCCCGACCGACCGAGCCCTTCAAATATTTTCACTGGAGGGCAACTCAACAAAAAATTTCTTTTGGCCTTATTGAAAGGACCCACCATAAATTAATTTTGGTACACAAATATACTCTACAACCATTTTATAGCATTTTTTTCCCTACTGTAAGTAAAAAACCGTTGTTCCGATGAAAAAGAAAATTACCAGAAATTGCAGTCAGAATAGCCCAAAACTTGAGTGATACATCTTTAATGACATTCTTGGGTGCAGTGGTACAGAATAAAATGAATCTTTGGCGCTGTTAAGAGTTGCACTGTTATTCTGCCACGGAGATGTAAATTTATTATCTTCTGAAAAATGCATGAGGTCTGGTGGAACGACAGGCTTAGGGGGACTTATATTCAATTTGCTGACTGGATACACACAAAAAAGACACTATCATCTTGGGGGGATTTGTGTAATGAAATTTACATCCAGTTCAGTGAATAAACTAGCCTACACAATTCAATAATGTTATTTTGTTCAGGCGTAAACCTAATTGTACATATATGCACAAATAAAGGGAAGGTACAAAGTTTTCATAAACATACGTTCATTCCAACATTCTACTTTTCAATAAATATATCATGTAACATAAAATTAACTCTTAAAAGTGCCCTCACTACAGATACGCAGGTTCACAATTTTGAGAGAACAATGGAAAATTATTATATGTTTTTGAAATATTTTTTCTCAAAAGTTGCTACACAACATATAAGCAGACTCACAGTTTTAAGAAAACAATGGAAAACTACTATGTTTTTGAACTTTTTTCCCAAAAGTTGCAGTTTTTGTAAATATGTAATTTCTCAGGATGATTGTTACTTTATACTACACATGGAGGCCACTCCGATCCACTAAATTTTCAATGTTCTTCACCAACCTTTAGTACATACAAGTCTGCTGTCCTTTCCAAGTAATCTTACAAAATCAACTGTGTGCCACCCAAGGCCACTGTAAATGTTTGAACATATTAGTATGGCCTGCAATGTATCGATGGGAGACCACCTTACCCTGCAATCTCAGTGGTGTGACAGTGCACAGAAGGGTAACCATAGGAGGCCACTGGCAACAGCTAATGGTTTGGAGTGGCCTGAATGGGTTGTTAAAAAAATTGCACTGGTTGTAGAAGGGTTAACTTTGATATATTAATTCATTACTTTGATAATCTGGTTATGAATATAATTGTACCGTCCCATTAACAGGGATGTGATTTGACAAAAGTAAAAAATCCTGAAAAATGCCTAGAGGGCCTGGGTCTCCCTTTGGCCTAGAGAACAAAGCCCCCTGAACCTCCAGGATGTTTAATTTTTTAGAGAATTTACAGACTGTTCACATCCCCCACAAACAAGAACCTAAAGGTTTGGACACAATACAGGCTACTTCTTGCTTTCCTTGGTGGCTACTTCTCTTCTTTCAAGAAAATTTTGAGACAAAGGGAGTTTTGTTAAAAATCCTGAAATCGGGAAAAAATCCTGAGAAATCACAGGCCCGGTTTAAATGCCTTTCAGATATCATGACACACTATGGTACTAACTCTTCTTTCTTTCAGTCAATAAATCTGTCCGATTTGAACCTGAAACACAAGTCGTCATATAATAAACACGCCTCAGCCCACGTACGACTTGGCTTACTTTCCAACAGAGCATGAATCAAGCCATTTTTATCCGACCCAAATTCAATAATCTTGCCTGCAACTATCGCAAGGCACTATAAAACCAGTACAAAGCATCTCTCGTCCACCTGATATGTTTATCCGAGCATTTGAGAAGCGCACAGCACCAAATGAAGACTCACAAGCGCAAAACACAATGCCGCTGACGGCAAGGAAGGAACAAAACTGCAGGAAACACAAGCAGGTCTTGGGTTACAAGACGCTGTGCTAAAACCAATCTACTAAAGAGCTCTGGCCATTGCCTTATGGGAAATCACAAGAGTGGGCACAACAGAACAACGACCTACAAAATCTGGAACTTCAGAGATGTACATACCCCATGGCAATTTCTCTCTCATTGCATAGTGTCTAGCATGCAAACAAAACGACAAAAAGGTACTGGAATTGCGGAAGGCCGCATTGCTGAATTTTCACACGCATCTCTGGAAACCCCACAGGCAATGATTCCAGATTTTTTTTCTCTCTACCTACTTTGAAGATTCTCGGTAGATTCTCGGGTCTGAAATAATAGTCAAGATGATTTAATATTGACGATGCAGCATCTTTCCTTCAGGTGATAGGAGACAATTTCTGTCTCACTGATAAACAACCTCTGTACTAAACCACAGGAGCTATACTTTAATTTAGCATATTTGACAGATTATATATTTTTCGTCCATGTGCTAGCTACCTGAACACCTCAAACTACATACATGTATATGAAAAGGAATTTCTTTTGAAGTAAAGGGCGATCTGCTCAGTGCACATCGTAGCCCTCTAGTGGTGAATTTGTACCCAGTGTCTTGATGAAAGCCACTTTTGCGTCATGTAAGCATTGTGCGTACACTTTATGTGCGTATGTTATGGTACTACACGCACACGTACTTCTACCAGCCAATGATCACTGGAGATATTCCGCACGTACGCACATCAACTGCAAAATATGCCAAACACGACGCACTATCGCTGCCCTTTCACCCACAGTGGTCTAACAACATGTGCCCTCAACGGCTCATGCACAGTGCGAATACTCATGTTGGCTTAGCTGTGTGTAGGATTAGTGCATATGACATAAAACACAATAAAGGGGGCCACTTTGCATCCATCACGTTAGCAGTTTTTCCAATGGTTGTTATTTATTTTTAAGTACCTGAAACCGACCAAAAAGTGTTTCAACGTGTGAATGAACATGCAGGCTTATACTAGAACTAATTTGAGTTGATTTATTTAATTTTTTAATTTTTTAAATTATTTTTTTACCCTCAAATTTCCATAAAAAGTGGATGGAAAAAGTTACCTCCCTTTTCCGTCCATTTGTTGATGGAAATTTTAGGGTAATTAAAAAAATAATAGTAATAATCAACTTAAATTATCTTTAGGATAAGCATGCATGTCTATTCAAATGTTGAAATTCTTTTTGGGTGGTTTCAGATATTTAAAAAAAAATTACAACCATTAGAAAAAATGCTAACGTGACGGTAGGAAAGTGGCCCCCTTTATTGTGTTTTATGTCATATAGGCGAATTGGCCATGACCATAGTAGATTCAATAGTTTGACATACCTGTCCGCCTGAATGAGTCCTCATTCGTGAAGTGTTCATACCTTGGTTAGTAATACTGTCTGAAAAAAAACCAAAAAAAGCTTTTCAAATACAACACTTAAAGGGACAGTGTCGTCACGATCAAAGCAGACTTTCAACAGGGCATGGAATCGATGTCCTAGTTTAAGATGAACACAGTGACTGAAAATGACTGCCTCATTTATGCAGCAGCAATGGTAATATGACCTTATCATGTGGGGTATTACAATGTATTTTCAGTCACTGAGTAAAACTAGCACTCCGATTCTATGCCCTGTTGATCATGGTGATATAATCCATTTAAAGGTTTGAGCATATTTTTTTAAACACATTTTTGGGGACAAAATCCCTAAAGCCTGAATGAATTATTGGTAAAAGGCAAATGTGTACAGTGAACACACCTCATGAGGATCTGTTTGTATACTACTCAAAACAATTTAGGGAACACCGGATTTTTAACATCAAATAGGTTTGAAATGTTCCATGAACCGGGATTTTCATTTGCAACCCCCTCTCTCTTTCAGTAGTCATGTCATGAAATGTGTAATCACTACATGCATCCTTTATCATCTGTTTCATTGTGCAGTTGTTTCTCATCAATTCTGTGAAACATTGTGTTTATCTGAAATAAATGATCTTGTTTTAACTGAGATTATTCCGGTGTTCCCTAAATTGTTTTGAGTAATATTGGGTAATTTTTGCTGGGTAATTTTTGATGAAACAACACATGGGCTGATTCATACTTCATGCAAATGCAAAATTAATGTGAATTACCTCGATGACAAAAATCGTGCTGCGCCATTACTGACGTCATTATAAAATTCGCTTAGCTTTTGCAATTGCATGCAGTATGAACTAGTCGTCATTGTGGAGTGTCGTGGCCGAGCGGTCTAGTTTACCGGACTCAAGTTCTGGTGTTAGCAGCAGAATGTGGGTTCGAATCCCGGTCGTGACACTTGTGTCCTTGAGCTTAGAGGGGCAGAGGCAGTTTAACAACTGCCTTGTTCTGGACTAGTTACCCCTCCCAGTCCTATTCGCACCGTGAAGAGGCTCAATGACTTAGTAGCCCCCACCTTGAAGTGGCCATTGGCCTTGTGTGGGGCGACTTGCATAAAAAAAAAAAATTAAAAAAAACTTTGACACAAAATAGTCTTCTTCAATCCGATTGGGTCAATTGCATGCTTTGCGCTGGTTTAATGTTACAGCTGGCACGCAACTCACATACAGGTATGCGCTTGTGTGAATTAACAATGACTAGTCTATATTGGCCATTAACTCTTACTCCCTAGGCCCATTTGCTTACACATAACCTGAATCCTTCCTAACTCCCTAGGCCCATTTGCTTACACATAACCCGAATCCTTCCTAACTCCCTAGGCCCATTTGCTTACACATAACCTGAATCCTCCCTAACTCCCTAGGCCCATTTGCTTACACATAACCCGAATCCTCCCTAACTCCCTAGGCCCATTTGCTTACACATAACCTGAATCCTTCCTAACTCCCTAGGCCCATTTGCTTACACATAACCTGAATCCTTCCTAACTCCCTAGGCCCATTTGCTTACACATAACCTGAATCCTTCCTAACTCCCTAGGCCCATTTGCTTACACATAACCTGAATCCTTCCTAACTCCCTAGGCCCATTTGCTTACACATAACCTGAATCCTTCCTAACTCCCTAGGCCCATTTGCTTACACATAACCTGAATCCTTCCTAACTCCCTAGGCCCATTTGCTTACACATAACCTGAATCCTTCCTAACTCCCTAGGCCCATTTGCTTACACATAACCTGAATCCTTCCTAACTCCCTAGGCCCATTTGCTTACACATATAAACCTGAATCCTCCAAAATCCTTCAGTAGTAAAGCAAGCACATGATATGTATGCACACATGTGTTTCTAATCTGTGATACATGTACATGGCCAGGGACCCTCCCTGCATGCATGGAGCAATAAACAGTGTTCACTGACCCAAGCACTGACCTTGCAATCACTACAACAAACATGGATGTACATGTACCATGATAAGGCAAGTATGCCTAATAACGTCAATCCTCCAAAATCCTTCACTTTAGCAAAGAGGATTTTGTAGGATTTGGGAAGGTTAGGGTTAATACGCCCTCATGTGATCATGTCTCAACAAGTGAGATTAACTAAACCATAAATAATGTAACTTAACTGTCTTAAGGTAAAAAAATCACCTGTGTTTGAGGTGCTTACGATGGAAGGCACAGAGAGTGGATTGGGTGTTAACATTCCTTCCATCAGTTGTCGGTTTCTCTGTAAAGAAAAAAAACAAAAAACCAAACCAATTAAAAACCAAGCAACATCAGCATCATCCGTGATTGCTTGGGTGAGAGGCTTCACTATCAAAGCGCTGGTTTTTGGAGCATTAAAATGGTAGAACCATGAGAATAGAGAATCGTTTTTTTTTCACATGAAAAGAGAAGTGTATTGTGACGTCAAAACTGAGATTCGCGTGACTAGCAAAAGATGTGATCATGCGCAAATCATTGACTGTGAATTTGTGACATACAAACTTGCTTCGCACTCAAGTTCGTGTGACGGAACACGAACTCCAAAACCAGAAGATGGAAGTTGAGATTGTCACTTTTACGTGTATGTACATGTACAAACAGCAAAAAGTATTTTAAAAATCTTGTATAAATTATGTAGAAATCCCTTCGGGAAAAACGTCAGGAAAAGAAATTGTTATTATCACATTCACCGGTTTCAGGGGAAAGCAAGAGAACATGCATGCCCAAACAAGATTAACTTCAGAACAAAAGTGCAAGCTACATGTATTTGACAGGGAAAACTGAAGCCTGCCTACATATAAATGTACATGCAGAGCTGCCAACTCTTCCGGATTCTGCGGAAGACTTCGCGTGTTTGACGGTAATTTACTTACTTAAAATATATGCAAGGAGGCCTCTCCTTTTGGTGCCAAAAGGAGAGGCCTCCTTGCATATATTTTAAGTAAGTAAATTACCGTCAAATATGCGAAGTCTTCCGCAGAATCCGGAAGAGTTGGCAGCTCTGGTACATATATACATGTATATGTTATCATGGTAGAAATAGACACTTGAAAATGGGGAGTCAATGGGGGGTCATTGCATGATGGAGTCATTTGACTAAACAAACAAAGATGGTAGTTTCCTAAGTTTTTAAAGAAAAAGACCCACAGTTTTAAGTCACTATCATACTAACCTGTCCACCAACTACAAGATAACCGAGTGCATGTATCCTGCCTGAAGGATTGCATTTCAAAGTACGGAGTAAAGCATCTCAATGGCTGCACATTTGCCAGCAGGAGGTTCTTACTCAAATAATTTTCCGAAAAATGAAAGCTTGCGCAAAAGATAACAATTCCAGATACTGTAATAGGCTTTTACAGAGTGGTACGCAATGCCCTTGAGTGCTGGAAAAAATAGGCAGGTGTAATTGCTCCAAATGTTCTAAATTCACTTAGGTTGGTGGCATGTCTAGGAATCCACAGTCATCTTAAATTACACCTGTACATTTTCTAGCTCCACATTAATTAAAATGTACGCACTGCAGACAATGCCTACGGCATGGGCCACATTAAAATTACAACATGTAATGAGATTATCTTAAAGGGGCAGTATCGTCACGATCAACCGGGCATGGAATCGGAATTTAGAGTCACTCAGTGACTTAATCTTTCAGTGAGGTGGGAAGGCTCCAAGTATTGACGGAAAAGTGTTTGGTGACAGCAAATAGCAACTTTTGAGAGAATTTTTATTTTTATTTACTTACTTATTTATTTTATATATTTTTTATTCTCCCCCCCCTCCTCGAGTTCTAGCCTGCACTTTGAGTGGCATTTTAAGAGCCTTGTGTTATGGCAACCTTTCATAATTTTTTTTTTTTTTTTTAAGTTACTGCCATAATACCCCACATGATAAGGTTATATTACTGTTGCTGCTGCATAAATGAGCTATTAATATTCAGTCACTGTGTTCATCTTAAACTAGGACATCGATTCCATGCCCTGTCGAAAGTCTGCTCTGATCGTGACGATAATGTGCCTTTAAAACCTGCCTGTGGGAAAAATTTGCCAAATACATCTTTTTTGAATTTCATATGGATTTACCTAGAATCAATGTAAAAATCACCCGCTTTGATTGAAAAGTAGGGACATGTGCCATGCCCCTCCCCCTTTGGTTACACTTATAGATAAGAGTCCACATCAAGCTGAACTTGTACGACAAGATCTTATCAGAGGTCGTAGAAGTGTATTTAGGATTTCATTGACAGGGGTATTTGTTGGGGAGGGGGAGCCATATGATTTTGAAGGTGCAGCGTCTGCATAACATTAGACACTCATTTTGTTGTAAGAAATTTACATTTTCAGGTTGGGTGGGAGGGGGTGGGGTGGGAGGTGGATTGGGAAGGGAGGAAGGAAGGCACAAGCCTTCAGGGAGGAATAGATGATGTGTTGTTTTTTTTAATTTGGAAACATTCGAAGGAATGCGGTCAGGTACAGGATGAGTCAGTAAAGACCTTTAGGCAAGGGGGGGGGGGGAGGGAAAGGGCAGCAAAAACATGAATACATTCCAATCAAATATGATTACATTCCAATCGTCATCACGGTTTACGGGAATAAACAACTGCCGCAACGGGGATTAGAGTGAATACATTCCGACAAACATGTCTTAGACACTACCCAGGAGCTTGTGGCACCCCACCCTCAGCCAGCCCCCCGAGGGGATAGCATTTAGACATTAAGTGTCTTCTTGTTCATGCCAAAACATGCTCTCCTCCATCTCAGCCATCTTAAAGACGTGCCATCCCGTGTTTGTCACTATTTTATCTTGCAGTTTCTCCATTGCAATATCTTCGTTTTTACTTGGTTTTAAAGTATGTTTTCCTTTCTAAAGGATTAACGATTTCTTTGTTGTTTATTGTTGGTAAATAACGAAAACACGGGCAATAGATTTTAAGTTAGTTGAATATGTTATATTCTCAAGACTGTTCGCTTGTGCGTCAATTCCCCCCCCCCCACGCCATCTTGTGAATGATGGATGCATAATTGCTACTTATTTTGTTAACTTAAGAGAAAAATAGTCTGATTTGCGATATATTTGTTGGAGATGAAGGAAATGCGCAATTAAGTAATTTTTTTATTATTGGAGCAATTATTGAAGTTGAAAACAAAATTCAGGTCAAATCCATTTTAATAAGTAGGTCTGGCGAGGACAGTCGCCAACAACAACAAAAATAAACTTACATGACCTTATAACCAATTTCATGCTATTTGACCTTGATGCAACCTTCCTATGTAAGCTCAATGTGAAAACCAATTACAGATTTACACTAGATTATCTTGTTCTCCATGCTATTTCCTCAATGCATGAATTTTCAAAAGACAGAGTGTGCTAATAATTTTAATATTCATGATGTAGTAGGGGCGCATCAGGGAGGAAAAGGCTCTTGGGGTGTAATAATACAGTAAGTTTTTACATAAAATTCTATAAATGATTATTTGTTTTTATTTCAAAGGAACAATCACTGATTTAATACATAACACTGATTTACTAGTCTGTAAATTCCAGCTACAAATCTGCTAGACATAATTTATCCACAAACTTTATAAAATGGACACCTACATGTAAAATTAATAACTGTCATAAAATTCATTTATCATGAAAATTATCATGAAACTGTTCTTAGTTGACCAAAACCGCCATTTTGTAAAACAAAATGGTTGCTCAATTTTGGCTGATTCGTGAATGTGAAATTTTAAAATGACAGATTTCTTAACCGCCAACTTTTCTGGTTTCTTTGCCGATTTACAAAACATACAAAACACAGCAGCTCAAACTTTGTCCAGAAAGTCATGCCATATCACGCCAATCTTGAAAGAACTGCACTGGCTTCCTGTTTCACAGAGAATTGCTTTTTAACTTATGCTAATTGTTTACAAATCTTTTGATAACATTGCTCCAATTTATATTTCTGAACTGCTTAAAGTCTACACTCCATCACGCAATTTACGCTCCAGCAACATGTCAATCCTAAAGGAACCAACTTCAAAATGGAACTGGGGTGATAGGTCTTTTTCTGTTGCGGCTCCGAGACTCTGGAATCATCTTCCAACTAAACTCAAATCTTATCATAGTATAACTAGATTTAAGTCGCTGCTTAAAACTCATCTTATGTCACAATTCTTCAAAGATGATGTACACTCACGGAATTTTAAAACGCATCAACTTATATTTCTCAATAAATATGTATAACTTATATGCAGTGATAAATTGAAGCCATAATTGTACATAGCACTTTTATTGTGTCAGTATGATGTGAAAATTTGCGCTCATAAATTGTTAACCTACATGTATGTTCTTATTTCTCACTGCAATAATCTGCTGTTGAAAAATATGTGAAATATTGGGATGATGCGTTTTTAAATTCCGTGAGTATATATTTGTAATTGCATTGTAGGTACATGTATCTCGGTATATAATTTTTTTATTTATTTATTTTTCTGTGCTATCATTGTATATTGTTTATATTCATGTTTTTTCTTTGTTTCCGCGCCTTGAGCACCCAGCAGGGTGGATATGTACGCGCTACAAATCTTTATTATTATTATTATTGATTTTTCTGCTATCTTTACAATCAAAGTTAGCACACTGCTTTTCAGGAACTTCTTGCCAAAGTGCGTGGCAAGCTCACCAAGGACATGAGATGTCACTCATTTTCTTGCAATGCAAATATCTTGATCTTTGCAAAATAACAGCCGGACAAGAGTGCATGCCATACTCTGTTTGTATGTAATTTCTCTTTGAAATGAAAAAAATGTCACGCTTCCTATAGCAATGCAAGCTGGTTTACGTACGTAACTGTTGTAACAAATAAATGTGTATGTTCCTTAAGATTCAGGTATAACCAGACTAAAATACCAGTAATTAATATTTGCAGTCCTTGCAGCAAGTTTGTTTGAACCAAAGCTCTTCACCAGAGCCCACAGGGAAATAAATAATACCCACAGCTAAAGGTATAGAAGTGTACGCATTATTTAAGGAATTTAAGCCGCACACAAGACAGATATTTAATCCCACAACAAAATTCCTTCTCACAAAGGACACAGGAAAAGCCTTCGGAGAAGTTGAATACAAGACAACCAAGCCGAGAGGTGTTTTTACCAAGATGAAATGTCAACCGTCAATCAAGATTATCAATTGAACAGCAATCAAATAAAGATGACCCTCTCCAGATTATTTTCAACTGAATCCTTGAAAATTCTGATGAAAATACCTCCTGTGATGTGCAAACAAATCTTTGTTTGTTATTACTGGAAGTATTTTTTAAGATGATAAAATATAGTTCTCAGATTACCAAAATTATATTTTTGGCCTTGATCCGGTCTCCAAGCAAAACTTTTTCTTTTTTAATCATTTGGATTGAAACCGACTTTGAAGCGAAAGCTCTCGATATCGAAAGTGCTTTTCAAATAGTTTAAACAGTTCTTGCCATACATGTATCTGCAACCCCTACCCCCTCTTCTTGTACTTCCTAGACAATTTTGCAAATATACGCACACATTGTATCTCCGTCTAGCTAGCAATAAGTAGTTACATGTACATTTTCCCCATACAAGACCAGGGCCTAATTTCATAGAACCGCCAAGCAGCTGATTTTTTGCTTACTGTATGTTTTTCATTTCATAGCGCTGCTTACCGTTAAGCATAGAGAAAGGCATGCTAACTTGCCGGCTGTTATTGCTAGCAAATGAGTGACGCAACAATACAAATACATGGTGAACGCGCACGCGCCGCTCTGAATTTTCTTGCTAACCTGTGAAATCCGCTTATGCGTAAGCAATTTTTTTCTGCTACAGTTAGCACAAAAATTTGCTTACCGGTAAGCAGCGCTATGAAATTTGGCCCTGTAGTTTGCACTCAAACAAATAAGTACTTTATAAAACTGAAAACAAACAAGTGTAGTTGTAAAATTGGTAGATATCCAGGGAGGTTATTTAGGGTCATTTTTGCAGTAGATAGACCTATACCCCCAAAATAAATAACAAATAAATAAATAAAAACCACAAGGTTTTTATCTATCTGCCATAATTCTCAGGCACTTAAGTTTCTAAATTATCCCTATAAACTCCCTAGGCCCATTTGCTTACACATAACCTGAATCCTCCCTAACTCCCTAGGCCCATTTGCTTACACATAACCTGAATCCTCCCTAACTCCCTAGGCCCATTTGCTTACACATAACCCGAATCCTCCCTAACTCCCTAGGCCCATTTGCTTACACATAACCTGAATCCTTCCTAACTCCTTAGGCCCATTTGCTTACACATAACCTGAATCCTTCCTAACTCCCTAGGCCCATTTGCTTACACATAACCTGAATCCTTCTTAACTCCCTAGGCCCATTTGCTTACACATAACCTGAATCCTTCCTAACTCCCTAGGCCCATTTGCTTACACATAACCTGAATCCTTCTTAACTCCCTAGGCCCATTTGCTTACACATAACCTGAATCCTTCCTAACTCCCTAGGCCCATTTGCTTACACATAACATGAATCCTTCCTAACTCCCTAGGCCCATTTGCTTACACATAACATGAATCCTCCAAAATCCTTCAGTAGTAAAGCAAGCACATGACATGTATGCACACATGTGTTTCTAATCTGTGATACATGTACATGGCCAGGGACCCTCCCTGCATGCATGGAGCAATAAACAGTGTCCACTGACCCAAGCACTGACCTTGCAATCACTACAACAAATATGGCTGTACATGTACCATGGAAATGCAAGTATGCCTAATAACCTCAATCCTCCAAAATCCTTCACTTTAGCACAGAGCATGTAGCATGTAACCTCAATCCTTCAAAATCCTTCACTTTAGCAAAGAGGATTTGGGAAGGTTAGGGTTATGCCGAAATTGACCAAATGAGTGTGCATCAGGCGTTACTGTGTGGTATCACAAAAACACATTGCATCCCTCAGTAAACAAATTCACTTGATGTACATGTACGCATAATATGTATGCTGTAAAACACAGTATGGTACTCAGAATTGCAGTAATCACACTCAAACTTATACTCGAGTACATCTTTAGTGCAAAACAAAACATCAAGGGAGAGGTGGTCATACATAGAAAACACACAGCTAGACCCGAAGCAAAAAAACAATTTTTGCATGGGAGCCCACCTGCACAAATATTTGCCACTGATTACAAAGTAAAATGTCTTCTTTGTCGAGACCTGATTCAGCGAGACCAAGGACCTGTTTTTACAATTGCTCTCAGGTAGGCTACCAATCTCGTCTCTTTTCCCTTGAGTCTCTAGTTCTTGGTTTGACCAACATTTGCACTGATCCTTCTGAAATCCGAGAGACTCTTATTAAACAGACTGCCAAGTATGTAGGTCAAAAACACATGTGACGTACGCCTACTGTCAGAAGTGATGATGGCCACCATTTAATAGCAGATAGAGAGGGGGGGTGCATGTATATTTACTATTTGCAACCCATTCATAATAAAATGAATATAAAGTAGTCATGCTGCTTTTGTGTAACAGGCTCTGAAACATGCCTTTTCACAATGCAAATTAATAAAAAAAATTATGTCAATGAATTTCACCCCATAAAATACAAAATACTGCCAGTACAGGCATGTAGGCCTACTGTAACAAAACAAAACAAAAACAAAAAACACACAAAGCACCAAAAAAAAAAAAAAAAAAAAAAAAAACGTATAACACTTGTTGTTGTTGATGCTTTTTGTGCAATGGATCTGCTTTCCGACTTGTCCACATCCCCTTTAATTACATTATTAGATAAAAAATGTTGCCCCCAAAAAATGTTAGGTCTAGAGCTGTGCCTGAATGTGCCCCCTTTTTATATAAACAAGAAACCCTACAGCTGTACATGCAAACTTACCCCTTACACTACTACCTACCTCAATTACTCTTCTGACAAGTTTAAAGCCACCCTCCCCAAGTCAGATTAAGGGCAGATCTTATCTGAAAAAGGGTATCACAGGAGAACAGGCCAACTGTCTTGAGTTAAATCTCTGATCTTCTACTTAATTAAAGGGAGTTTACACCGTTGGTAATATGTCTGTAAATTCATTTCATACTCGGAAATAACTGAGAAAATTTCAGCTTCTTCTGTTGTGTCATTAACCCTAACCCCCTAGGTATTCTGGCTAGGAACCTTCCTAAACCCTAACCCCCTTATAGGTATTCAGGCTAGGAACCTTCTTTAACCCTAACCCCCTAGGTATTCTGGCTGGGAACCTTCCCGAATCCTCCAAAATCCATCGGTGCACTTTTGGAAACATGCCCTTATCTTCAAAATGCACCATGCATTTTCGTTGATCTTTCATATTCAGCACTTATGGCCTTTTCTTCTTGCCAGGTAGTAATTTTGCAGGATAAGGATTTTGCAGGATATGGGGTGGTTAAGGTTAATGAGAAAATAACATTAAGATTGTTCTGCAGTCATTCTAATGTAAAGTTTTCCTTTGAGAAAGAACCTGCTAGGTTCAAAACTTAAGGCCAATAACCATTATTTTTGCATTTACACTACAGAAAATAACCTATAGACCATTATCGTGCTGTGGTCATCTTTGTCAGGTTCCCTGTAGACACAATTACGATTACAGTGCTTACTATCAATGTATATACAAGGGACCAGACTATTTTCCCCTTCCAGCCTCTGTTTGGTCACATGTAGTTTGTATTGAAGAAAACCAAAATGGCTGTACTGTGATAAAGGACTATATAAGGGTTATACTTGAGGAATAAATGTTTATCGCGCAGTCTTTAGCGCAGGATAATGACCAGATTTGGGAGTGTCCACAGGCGATACAGCACAGAGCCGAATGCAAGGTCCGTTATTACCCGTTGCCAAGCGTAAAACTGGTCATTATCCTGCAGTCAAACAATTTATTCTCATATATACATGTATTACCATAGACCTATAGGCCTATATTGATTTTGTATAATTTTTTTATTTTAAATTTCCTGTTTTTGTTGAAAAAGCTAAATATAAACGGGCAAACTCATGTTTTGGGGATGCACAAAACACTGAAGACGTCCATGAGGGGGGATTTAAGTCCTCACTGCCCTTCACTGATGTCCCTGTTGTACTCACGAGGGCAAATTTGCACTCCTTACTTACAATGACCTAATTGTTACAGCTTAACTGATAAGGATTATCTCTGGGGTAGTATGTAATCCCCCCAGGACACAGCTCCTTTGTTAATAAGGTCGTTGCGAGGTCAAGTGTCCCCAAATGGGACACTGGATTACATTCCTATCTATAAAAGAATTGTTTTCTATTTTTATTTTCTATTCTCCTGACGAAGATCAGAGCATACTGATCGAAATGTCGAGTTGTACATGTAACCGTCAGTTCTTTTCAGAACTAATTACTCAATTGTTTCACATGGTGTCCCTGCAAACAGTGTTTACTTAACCCTAACCACCCCATATCCTCCAAAATCCTCCAAGGGGCACGTTTTTGGAAAAATTCAGCACTATTGGAAACTGGTGCTTTCACCTCTTCAAATGGGGCAAAATTACAACCTGGCAAGAAGTACAGGCCATAAGTGCTGAATATGAAAGATCAATGAAAGTGCATGGTGCATTTTGAAGATAAGGGCATGTTTCCAAAAGTGCACTGATGGATTTTGGAGGATTCGGGAAGGTTTCTAGCCAGAATACCTAGGGGGTTAGGGTTAATCCTTTTCACCATGCAAAGCTACAACTCTTATTTTCTATTCAGTTAGTACAAATCTGTGTTCCTCCAGTGTACCAATAACAGGCATCTGCAGTGTGCAAAGGACCAACAAAAAGTAAATATTGGCCTAGTTTACTTGGCAGGCTGGCTCCTATTTTGTCAGGTACATGTATCATATTACATGTACCACTTGGTCAACAAAAGGAAGTGTTTATCATGCCACAATGTTTACCAAGCATGGCAGCAGAGTTTTGGGGTTTGACAAGGGTGTTTGGAGACTCTAGAGAATTAATTAATTTAACCCTCCTACTACTACAAGGGTGAAAATCAGTCAAAATGTTGATATACTTGCCAAGGTATATCTAGTGCACTTAAAAAGTCGAACACTGTCAAACCTTACGTGTAGTAAGTACATTTGCAGGTCAAAATGAGTTGACCGTATTTTGACTGGTAAAAGCATTGTCTGGTATTGTTCAGGGTGGTCAATGACAGTAAAAACCAGTCAAAAATACCCCTGTGTGCACATTTGGGTCAACAGTCAAAACGGGCAGTTGACTGGTTTTGACCTACATAGCAACTTGCCACTAAAGTTCAGCTACGTGCATAGTAGAATGGTTACATGCCTGTAACCACTGGGTCTGGGTAAGGGACCTTCCTCATAGGCCTGTGTAGCCTTACATCAGGGGTCAACTTCAGCTGATCAAATTGCTTACCAGAAAAATTTGCTTAGCAGATTTCTTTGGTTACCAGCTAAACTTTCATACGAAATGTTTCAGGGGTGTGATTGGACAATTTTGACAAATCCACGTAAATTTTGCTAGGGGTATTGGGGCTGCTGTTGTGAAATCTATAGTTCTGAGCGTTTACTTTGCTTTCCTTTATTGCTTAAATCTTTAAAATCTGTATCACAACTGAGTATCACAACATTGCGATTTGTAAAAATCCGAAAATCTGTAAAAAACAGAAAAATCTGAACAAATCACACCCCTGATGTATGTATTTGGCTGGTAGTCTGTTTTACATTGCTTGGTTGTGATCCTGTGTACTTCACGTAACTAAGGATCCGCTGCTTATACATGGCTAACGGAAACATTTTGAGCTAACTCTGAAAGCAGAAAATGGTTATTGTAAGCAAGGATATTCCAAGTTAAGCAGCACCAATGAAATCAGGCCCTGGTTTTGTGGCCTGGCCTGTAAGCTGGATGGGGAGGGAGGCAGACCATGGACAAGGGAAATCCACTCCACTGGTCTTAAATCTTGCCATCAAACAACATATCTTTCAAGTTTGAGAAAATTTCGCAAGGAATGTAGGACATCTCAAACATTGGTGTCCTTTCACACGGAGCTCATTTTGTAATATTTCTCAAACATTGAGAAAATTTCTTCTTCGTCGTGTGAAAAGGGCTTAAATTGGAGGTCCACTTTCTCCTTTAATACAATTCCCAATTTTGAAATCATTCTACGACCTACTGACTGCAAAGCAGAAATCATTTAAGCCTTAGAATATTTCTCAAAAACAGAGGTAAACATATGTACATTAACGTACAGTGTATTAAGTAATCCCAATTGATCACACTGTCAAATTAGTATATTTGCCCACAACTAAGAACATATCTTACTATGATTAATTCATCTCGACAAATAACCGTGTAAGTGCTAACAACGTGTGCACACACACCGCCGAACACCTCAAATATTTGAGACCGCTTGGCACTATGCTCCTCGCAAAGCACGACCGTTCGATCAATTAAGACGAAGTCTGTTCTGTCAACAAAAGGAAAGTGTAGATTAATCAAGGCTTTGTCGCACCCTGCGTGTTTGCTGAGCATGCTTGCGGTGTCAGGGCTGAGCGTAGCCTTCGGGGGCGCCGAGACAAAAAAATAACAAACTGCAGTTGGTCTGGTGCCATCACGTACACTGCCGGCAACCTCATTTGTAGCAATTTCTGCGCAGTACAAGGCTGTGTCTGAGAGAACGGCACATTACCGAACTTGAAGTGATTGCTGGCAACATATTTTTTGGCTATCAACACATCTGGTGGTCTTTTAGACACCCTGTTTGGTAATTAGGCACCCTGTTTTATTTGTAATAAAAAAGCTGAAAGTTTACCATTTGGACAACCCTGTATTAAATTTTTTTAAATATAAATGTGGACGTATACACTGCCTGACAAGTGCTTAAAATCTTCATGAACATAATTCAAAGACAGGGTCAGAGTCACTAAGAATATAACTTGAGTTGAACTCAAGTTCGAGTTATGAGTCATACAATTCTGCCAGTATTCAGTAAGTACATTAAGCTTGGGCTATATCAATTTTTTTCATCCATGATAAATCGGCAAACATATATCTCGATTTTCGATAGTATCGCGATTATTATTTTTCATTCATGCATGATTGCTTTAGAGCCGATAACCACAGGTATGTACCCCTCTACAAGCATCACAATAAATAGCAAATTCGTTTGCATAGTGTGTATGTACTTTTGTTTGTCACTTCCGAAAGCTGAAAAGACTCTCCTTATTTTGTTTCCATGGAATTTCTTACTTGACTCACAATGGCGATTTTTTTTTATCACAATATATTTTATTAATGGTTTAACAATCAAAGACACTCAAAATTTGTATGTAACTCCCAACCCATTGACTTTGTGCAATGTACTCAAATAAATGCAAGGACATGCGGCTATGGTAGGAGGTCAAACCAAAACCACTCGACTGTATATGAGTCTGCTGCTAACTTATGCAGTACATACACAGCTTTGTGTGACTCTGCATATAACTTATGTAGGACATACACAAGTGTGTTTGACTTTGCCACTAACTCCAGCACTCTTAGAGAAAAATACACATGTATGAACAATTGGCAATGCAACCAAAAATACTCAAGTGACTGTCTGTGGGTGCGGTGCTTACTGGGCCAAATTTCAGCCTGGGCATAGAAGGGTTAATAATCGTGATTTGCCGATATACTGATAACTCGAAAAGGTTCTCGATCGTAATCAAATAAACAAAGGTATCGCAATATTTGATATTATCGTGTTATTGCCCAAGCTTAGAGTACATAGTACACGACCGTACATGTCTGAGACTGCGCCACTGCAGAGAGTCATGGAAAAACATACCAATAAATCTCCGGACACCACACAGAAATCAAAACGGAAAGGAAAGAAGACGACGATGGGCAAATATTGGCTTAATTTGACTCCAGATCGTAAGGGGCAGGTGGTTCGAGCCGGGGGAATCAATAAAGAAAATTTGAGCCAGACACATCAGCGCAGGTGATTATTGCAAAAAGCCGCCATTATAAGAATGCTTTGGCTCTCGTTGGAGCACATTAGCAGAATACATGAATGCTAAAATTTTATGTTGATTTGAATACAAACAAGCTGAATGCATTTGCACTATTCTCTTGTTAAAAATAAGAACTAATCTTTGACGAATGAAAAAAACATAGGGCCAAATCCATAGAACTGGTAAGAAAAATAAATTGCTTACCTGAAAAATTGGCTGAGCAGCCTTATTAGGTTACCAACCAAACTTTATTAACCCTAACCCCCTCGGTATTCTGGCTAGGAACATTCCTGGATCGTCCAAAATCCATCAGTGCACTTTTGGAAACATGCCCATATCTCGAAAAAGCACCATGCATTTTCGTTGATCTTTCATATTCAGCACTTGGCCTGTACTTCTTGCCAGGTAGTAATTTTGCCCCATTTGAAGAGGTGAAAGTACCAGTTTTCAACAGTGCTGAATTTTCCCCAAACAGTGCCCCTTGGAGGATTTTGCAGGATATGGGATGGTTGGGGTTATTAAAAGACGTGTGCACTTTGGCCGGTAACCTACTTATTATTACTTAGCAAAAATCTTTGCTGAGCAAAATTAAATGCTTAGAAGATCTATGCTATTTTCCCCTGAAGTGACAGGAAGTTTTTGAGTGGTTAAAATCAAGATGTCAGGATACGTTTGTTATGAGCACTTACAGGGCTCTTCTCTTTGTCATATTTTGTATTCATGGGAGGCGGCCTTTTTTCTTTCCACATTATCAAATTGCAGAGAGCTGTCACTCAACGTCAGATGAAGTGCAAAGCTAGGGGCTGCATTAAGAGAAATTTGTTTTGACTGGAAACTATTGGCGTGGGTGTAAGGAAAATCATCAACTATAACAAAGTGGTGGGGGTAGAGCTCATCTAATCTCCTATTACAAAAAGCTGTTATGTTAAAAATCCTTTTAAGTGGAAATTGTACATTTAACAAAAACAGCTCCTGGCTTAGTGTCAATATGTGTTAGACAATAACTTCTACAATTATTTGGATAACTAAAAGATTCAAGTATGACTATTGCTTTTATTTCCTAATGTACTCTTGGTAATTTCGTTAAGATTAAAGGTAAAGTACAGGATTGGTTATTTAAACAAAAAAGCGAAATGTATAGTGGGCTTGGCATTTTCCATTTAACAGGGGTGTGATTGGGCAGTTTTGAAAAATCCACGTCAATTTTGCTAGGGGTATTGAGGAGGCCGCTGTTGTGAACGGCGCTGGGGTGAAATCTATAGTTCCGAGCGTTTGCTTTGCTTTCCTTAATTGCTTAAACCTTTAAAACCCGGAGGATCACAACATTGCGATTTGTAAAAATCCGAAAATCCAGAAAAATCCAGAAAAATCGCACCCCTCGTTTCATTTGCAAAACGTAAACATGTTTTGACACAGACCGTGTACACCAATATTGTTATCAGTAATAAATGACATGATGGAGATGGATTGTCCATATTTAGCACAGAAAATAATCCAAAATACAGAAATACTGAAAAAAATAATAGAGATTAAACAAATGAATTTGCACTATTTTATTGACACAACGTATGTGCTGTAACTAATTGGCTGTTTAACATATATCTTGATTAAGAGAGTTAACATACTCGCAAAAAAGTTTTGCTTACATTACCAATGTTGTTACCTTACTTTTAAAAGTACCAATACAATTTTGAACGAACAAACTTCTTTGTTATGTATGTGTTATTAACCCTAAATCCCTAGGTATTCTGACTAGGAACATTCCTGAATCCTCCAAAATCCATCAGTGCACTTTTGGAAACATGCCCTTATCTTCAAAATGCACCATGCATTTTCGTTGATCTTTCATATTTAGCACTTATGGCCTGTACTTCTTGCCAGGTAGTAATTTTGTCCCATTGAAAGAGGTGAAAGTACCAGTTTACAACAGTGCTGAATTTCCCCCAAAAAGTACCCCTTGGAGGATTTTGCAGGATTTGGGGTGGTTAGGGTTAAATACTCCTGAAAATGTTGAGATTTTTCAGTTTTTTTTTGGAAAAACATTTGGGCTGCTTTCTCAATGAATTAGAATGGTGTTTCATGGCTTCTGACTAGAGCAATGATACCAAAATTGAAGAGATTGCCAACCATACAGGGCCATAGGGCTCAGGTGGTAGAGGACGAATATGGTAATAAGGTTGCAGGTTAAAGTTGAAATTGAAAAACTGCAAACTTCAAACTGCGCTGGGTAGACAATGTGACGAAGCGGAGTGGCAAAAAGCCGCGACTGAAGACCAGGTGATGGTGGCGTCTCCAGTAGTGCGCCCCATTACACAAGTCTATGCCGAACGATGACTGATGAAATTAAAATGTGTCAGACATCGTATACACGATGTAAGCCAAAAATACTCAAGGCTAAATACAAAATTAAACCTTTAAACACAATTCATGTATTTCATTTTTTTTTTTTATCATTTAAAACTCAACGAGCAAAAGGTTTTTGTAATCTTCCTTGACTATTTTTTTTTCACATTTTTCAAAAATCTTGGCTTTTTCGGTGACTTACCTCCATGCGTTCATCAGCTCCTCCCAAATCCCTAAACATCCCCGGCTTTGAAGTGCCTGCTATTTCACCCCTGCCATCTAAAGTGAAATCATATGAGGAGTTCCTCCGTATCTGCCATATGTCGGACAAGCTATGACGCACCGCACTAACCCTCTCCAATACCCCCCTTTTGAAACTCGTCTTGCCATGGTGGTAGCTCATTGAACTAAAGTTTATGACAATTACGACTCCAACTTGTGGAAAACGGAATTTTGCCAGAGATAACTTCCTCGTTTCTGATACACAATCTAACAAGCTTTTTCAATGATTGGATACTGACAACTTGAATAGAAACTAGTACTTTTGTCAAACGATACATTCTACATAGCCCTTTCTGTAATTGCACCACAAGACTTCTCTATGTATTTTTGGACTAACGTACACACCTTACAAGTACATGAATACATTTCAAAAAAGCAGCACAGGTGCACGTTTTCGAGGAAGTACTATAACAATAAATAAATTGAAAGGAATACTTTACGGTTTTGAACACCAATAATCCTGCCCATTCTGTACTTTGACATTTTATGACACACACATCAGTTGAATATTTACTCAACAGATCAGGTACGTGATAACTGAAAATAGCACGAAACGTAGTTTGTTTGCGTTGTTGTGTTTTGACTTTTGTTCGGACAATGTTATAAAAAATTAAAAAAAACTTTTGTGTTGGCCATGATATGGAAGTTTCAACAATGATTTTCAAGATCATACTAATATAAACACATATATTGATAATACGCCCCAACTGAAGATCATTCCTTCATTTTATATATTTACTATGTTAAAATGTGCTTGTTTTTTTATTTGTGATTATATGGAGAAACAAACTTGAAACTTGACACATGTATTTAACTACATGATGTATGTAGATAACAACTGTCCCCACTTCAAAAGGCAGCATGCATTTCATTATTCATCTTATTCACGATAAATACGAAAGTGAGTTTGTAATTCTCACATGCTGCATGCACCAGCGAGAAGGCCCAATAATCTGATAGTTCCAAAGAAAAGTTCATTCCTGACATAAGGGAGAAATAAACGGATGTAGCTATTTCCATTAATTCACTTAAAATTCAATGACATTTGAAAGTGAGGTTGCCCCTGCAAACAATCAAAATTAGGCAGGTTACTATAATGAGCATGCACAGGTACACAACCTCTTGTATTCAGGGAATAAGACATAAGATGGCCAACTCATGAATGAAGGTGTATGTGAGTCCATTGCAACTTTTTTTGGAATTCACAGGAAAAATTACAATCACACGCCTCCGAGTTAAATTTCATGCCTTTCTATATGCACAAAAGCTTATATAGGATTTTGTTGTGATTGTTATATTTGTTCGTTCAAGCTTGTGTAACCAGTTGCCAGCAAAAGAAATTTTAACGACGTAGCGTTGCTCATGTTAACTCCTTCACAATAAACAATGTATGATGTCATCATGAAATAGGGTTATTTTACCTTGTAGTTCAATCACCTGTTCGCAAGTCTTAAAGGGGCAGTATTGTCACGATCAACAGGACATGGAATCGGAGCGCTTGTTTTAGATTAACTCAGTGACTGAAAATAATTTCCCACAGGATAAGGTTATATTACTGTTGTTGCTTCATAAATGAACCAGTAATTTGCAGTCACTGTGTTTATCTTAAACTACGACTTTGATTCGTGACAATACTGCCCCTTTAAAGGGATGGTACAACACATGTAATTCCTTTATTATCAAATTATCATCTGAACTTAAGCTTTTACATTGTATAAAACACAAACAAAAACACAAACAAATATGTAAACAAAAGTTGGCAGATGGCAATTTTTTGCTCCAAGCATTTTCTGTAAAAACTACATGTGAATGCTTTTCCAACCTATAACTTAAAGGGGCAGTATCGTCACGATCAGAGCACACTTTCAACAGGGCATTGAATCAGTGTCCTAGTTTAAGATGAACACAGCGACTGAAAATTACTGGCACATTTATGCAGCTGCAACGGTAATATGACCTTATAATGTGGGGTATTATTTTCAGTCACTGAGTTAATCTAAAACTAGCACTCTGATTCCATGCCCTGTTGATTGTGACGATACTGCCCCTTTAAGTCTTTCAAACAGGTGAATTAACTACAAGATAAAATAACGATATTGTCCCTTTAACTCCAATTCAGCTGCAACTCTCACAGGTTGGTTGCTTAACCCTAACCCCCTAGGTATTCTGACTAGGAACCTTCCTGAATCCTCCAAAATCCATCAGTGCACTTTTGAAAACATGCTCTCATCTTCAAAATGCACCATGCATTTTCGTTGATCTTTCACATTGAGCACTTATGGCCTATACTACTTATCAGGTAGTAATTTTGCCCCATTTGAAGAGGTGAAAGTACCAGTTTCCAACAGTGCTAAATTTTTCCCAAAAAGTTCCCCTTGGAGGATTTTGCAGAATTTGGGGTAGTTAGGGTTAATGTTTTATCTTGATTCAATGAAAGTAGGCAGACTCGGAAAAGCAGTTTTACCAATATTACTGTTATAGATTGGTGAAATTCTTGCATCGGGAGATAAACAATTGATTTAATTTTGCCCTACACCGACGTGTGTATACCACTGTATGCTCAGTGCTTTCCGAGTGTCTGTGAAAAAACTACACAGGCGACTTGGGCGGGATTCGAACCCATGACCTCCTGCTTACTAGTGCAGACGTCTTAACCTCTCGACCACCGAGCTTGCCCGATGACGATTGGCCAGCTAGAATCCTATATAGCAGCGGGTTCTGCGATATATATAGATTGGTGAAATTAAATCAATTGTTTATCTCCCGATGCAAGAATTTCACCAATCTATATATATCGCAGAACCCGCTGCTATCTAGGATTCTAGCTGGCCAATCGTCATCGGGCAAGCTCGGTGGTCGAGAGGTTAAGACGTCTGCACTAGTAAGCAGGAGGTCGTGGGTTCGAATCCCGCCCGAGTCGCCTGTGTAGTTTTTTTCACAGACACTCGGAAAGCACTGAGCATACAGTGCTATACACACGTCGGTGTAGGGCAAAATTAAATCAATATTACTGTTGTTGTAACTTCCCTTTAATTATGTAAAAATGCTCAAGAGGACATGATCGTCTTGCTACCGCTACCGCTATATCTGTCCTCTATGAACCATAGGTCAATCCCCCTGTGTATGTTGACAAATGGCTGCTTTGGGGTAAACTGTAATCCTGGCAGACCGGCACTGATTATACAGGGGCATTAGGGGTCATGTTATTTTAAGAAAAGAGTTGGGCTAGGAAAGAGAATGAAGCAGGGGTGAATTCTGAGTGGCTCAAGTGGAGGAGGGAGAGAGGCAAACAGCAACAAAAAAGGAATAAATTGACTAAGATGGCAATTAAATTTCTTTTAATTCTCCCATTCTTCTTCCACTTCTCTCATTCAACTGAGACCAAATCCTGAATTTCCTTACCTCCCAAATCATTTTGAAGTCTTTCTGTTCCACCCTAAGCAGCTCACAGAACTCACTAGTGACGACCGTGGCATAGCGTGGGGAATCATTCAGGACCGACTCTCCAAAAGCCGTGCCGACTCCAAGCGTGCATATCGTGACGGCCTCCTGAACATTAAATCAATACTCTGATTCAATTGAAAAACTGATGGATTTCCACATGAGCTATTCAAAGATTTCCAGATATAATTGAGAATTTCCATGTTAGTCTAGACCGGTTCATAATTCAATCGAAATGATGATGTAACGTCTGTGAATAATTTGGTGCAATTCTCAACTTTTGACGTCACTATTTGCCTCGCAGTCACATTTGCGTTAGAATGAACCGGTCGTTGACTGGGACGTCTTCTCTACCTGATCAATTTTCCTGCAGATGGTGGATCCAAGAGGGGGCAAAACTAAATAAAAAAAGCAAGAAACTCTTATTTTCTTTTTCACACATCCTGTGCATAGCATTTGCATATATCATGTGCATATGTGCATATATGCATATATCATGCGCAATATCATGCGCATATATCATGCGCATATATCATGCGCACATCATGCGCACATCATGCGCACATCATGCGCACATCATGCGCACATTATTTTTTAGGAGGGGGGGGGGAACCCTGGTTCCACCATTGTTTAGCAGCGCACCTAAACAAAATTATTGTAAGTTTACCTTTGTATTGCCAATTTCTCTGTCACAAACGTTGACATCCAATGTCCCTGAGAGCACTGCATACCAATTTGTTCCTATGTCTCCTTGTCTGAATACTGAAAAAAATTAGAAGAAAAATAATAATTTGTTTAAATTGAATATAAAACTCTCCTACTACTACAAGGGTCAAAATCAGTCAAAATGTTGATATACTTGCCAAGGTATATCTAGTGCACTTAAACCTCCTACTACTGCAAGGGTCAAAATCAGTCAAAACGTTGATATACTTGCCAAGGTATATCTAGTGCACTTAACCATCCTACTACTGCAAGGGTCAAAATCAGTCAAAATGTTGATATACTTGCCAAGGTATATCTAGTGCACTTAACCCTCCTACTACTGCAAGGGTAAAAACAATCAGTAAAAATGTTGATATACTTGCCAAGGTATATCTAGTGCACTTAATGCCCTTATTACATGTACCGTACATAATTTTGTATATTTGTGTATGCATACTCCCATTGACATTTTTCAGTTTTACAAAGTTGCATGATTTTGTCGCTCAACGAAGTCGCGTAAAGATCAGTATGGAATCCATTTTTAGAATTTCCCAAATAATTCAAGGACACATGTATACAGTTGGGGATTATATTGTATCCTGAAAAAATATTTTGTCTGAGGTACCAATTTCTAAAACATCAATAAAAATGAGAATTAAAACTCAAGGCCATGGAATAAAATATCACTATAAGTATAAATACATTAATTCAAAAACAATACATAATGTATGAATATAAAAATAATGATCCAAATATATATGCAAATTATAGTACATGTACATGTACATATTAACTGGATGTGCAGTCGTGCATTTAACTCACAGTATAATGAAGTTAGTGATTAATATGGCCGACAGGGGTTGATGTCAACTAAATGTATACCAGATTGAATAGGAGATACATGTATCCTGATTGAAACCTGATTCTCCCAATGGAGATACCAATAGACCCCAATCGGGAAACCCTTGGGGGACACCGACACCTTCCGCATCAAATAATGCTCACAGGGTTGATGTCAACTATACTATCCTGATTGGGAGATACTTGTATCCTGATTGAAACCCGATTCTCCCAATGGAGATACCAATAGGCCCCAAAGCCCCCAATCGGGAAACCCTTGGGTGGCACCGACACCTTCTGCATCAATAATGCTCACAGGGTTGATGTCAACTATACTATCCTGATTGGGAGATACTTGTATCCTGATTGAAACCCTATTCTCCCAATGAGGATACAATAGACCCCAATCGGGAAACCCTTTAGGTGGCACCGACACCTTCTGCATCAATAATGCTCACAGGGTTGATGTCAACTATACTATCCTGATTGGGAGATACTTGTATCCTGATTGAAACCCGATTCTCCCAATGGAGATACCAATAGACCCCAATCGGGAAACCCTTTAGGTGGCACCGACACCTTCTGCATCAATAATGCTCACAGGGTTGTCAACTATACTATCCTGATTGGGAGATACTTGTATCCTGATTGAAACCCGATTCTCCCAATGAGGATACAATAGACCCCAATCGGGATACCCTTGGGTGACAACGACACCTTCGATTGAAACCTTATTCTCCCAATGGGGGGATACCAATAGACCCCAATCGGGAATTTGGGACACCACCACCTACCAGGTTGGGGCAAGCTTTGTGACATGGTGTCCTTGTTACATAGGTAGATGTACCATTCATTATCTTTACTATGAAATTGGAATGCTAATTTTAGATTAACTCTGTGACCGAAAATAATACCCCACATGATAAGGTCATTACTGTTGCTGCTGCATAAATGAGCCGGTAATTTTCAGTCACTGTGTTCATCTTAAACTAGGACAATGATTCCATGCCCTGTTGCGAGTCAAATTAGTGAAGAACTTGGAGTAAAGTTGGCATAAATATATCAATCATTCACAACTCTATGCACCACTAGACACACAATTCTCAATGGTCATCTATTTCCGGCTATGGTCCAGTCAGGAATCTGAAGCCACAGAGTAATAAAGAATTCTCCAATTGACGCCATAGTAAAAATGGTTTCACTGCATAATACGGCTAATGACCAAACATCAGAGACCGGAAAAAATTGTTTCCGATGAAAATTAATAAAAACTGACCTTAAAAGGGAGGGAACAACATTGGTAATTACATGTACCGAGTACAAAATTACTGAATTTTATTGTGTGAAATCTACATTGATGTGAAGTTGGTATAGATACCAATTAGCATGAAAAATTATTGTGTCTGATGTGCTCTCATTTCAGAGAAAACACAAACTGCTAGGCTGGTATACTCAGTCGGCCGATTCTCCGATGCCTCGGAACTTCTGCAACAATTACACTGGTTATACCTGCTGAACATCGCATCCTTTTTAAATTACTTCTCAATCTTTCAAGTGCCAACATGGCGTAGCTCCTCCCTACCTGACTGACCTACTGTCCTCCTATGTCCCAGGTAGGGAGGGGCTTCGGTCTTCATCTGATACATCCCATTTATATGTAAATATAAAATCTCACAAAACTGGTGACAAGGCTTTTGCCATAGCTGGCCCTAAGGAATGGAACAAACTCCCTGTTCACATCAGAAATTCTTCTTCAATCCAGATTTTTAAAAAACTTCTCAAAACCTTTCTCTTCTTATTTCCTTTGTAGCCATTGCTAGGTTTTCTTTCTTTCTTGATCTGTTAAGCGCTTTGATCTTGTTAAAGGCGCTATATAAATACCCGTTTATTATTATTATTATTAAACAAATACTGTAAGTACATTTTTACAAATGTTGCCTGTCAGCAAATTTTTGTTGACTGGAATGCCATGGTCGAGCGGTTTATAGTGCATCAGATTTGTGTTCTGATGGCCGAGTTGTCAGAATGTGGGATCAAATCCTGGCTGTGACCACATGGTACTTGTGTCCTTCAACAAGACATTATACATTCCCTTTAAGATGTACATGCGTGTGACTCCTTTACTTCATCTTCTGATTGAAGCGTGGTAAGCCTTTGGCAAGGACAACAGGAATTAACTAGCATTGGCCTATATGTGATGGGCTAACGGAGATGTGCATACACGAGTCTGGTACCAGGACAGTCTGTTTGAAATATCAACACAGTTCCGTATCCTTTGGTTAATCCATAGGAACAAAGATTAGTGCACGTAAAAGAGTCCTGGAGAATTCTTAATGGGGCAGAAGTTGTCGTTGTCATCCAAGGAATTCCAAGTAGGGTCTGTTGGTTTCCTCAATGGGAGAGTAGGGTTTCAAACAGGATCAAAATATATCCCAACAGCGATAGCAATGTTGACATTGACCCTGTTAGCAACCCTCCTACAATCAGTGCAATTTTTGAAACAACCCATTCAGGCCACTCAAAGCCATTAGCTGTTGCCAGTGGCCTCCTATGGTTACCCTTCTGTGCACTGTCACACCACTGAGATTGCAGGGTAAAGTGGTCTCCCATCGATACATTGCAGGCCATACTAATACAATGTGTTCAAACATTTACAGTGGCCTTGGGTGACACACAGTTGATTTTGTAAGATTACATGGAAAGGACAGTAGGCTTGTACATGTATGTACTGAAGGTTGCTCAAGAGCAGAATTTTGTGGATCGGAGTGGCCCGCCTCCATGTGTAGGAGGGTCTTATACATCTCTACAATGGTGTGAAAAACATGTTGGGACTCTCCACCCCCAACTCCCACACCTTTATCAGGGGTGTGATTTGAAAAAAGGAAAAAAATCCTGAAAAATGGGTAGCATGCCTGGGTCTCCCTTTGGTCTAGAGGACAAAGCCCCCTGAACCTCCTGTGGGTAGCAGGTCTGGGTCTCCCTTTGGTCTAGAGGACAAAGCCCCCTGAACCTCCTGTGGGTAGCAGGCCTGGGTCTCCCTTTGGTCTAGAGGACAAAGCCCCCTGAACCTCCTGTGGGTAGCAGGTCTGGGTCTCCCTTTGGTCTAGAGGACAAAGCCCCCTGAACCTCCTGTGGGTAGCAGGCCTGGGTCTCCCTTTGGTCTAGAGGACAAAGTCCCCCTGAACCTCCTGGATGTTTAATTTTAGAGGATTTACAGACTCTCCACATCCCCACAAACAAGAAACTAGACGTTTGGACACAACACAGGCAAATTCTTTCTTTCCTTGGTGGCTACTTCTCTTCTTTCAAGAAAACGTTGAGGCAAGGGGAGATTTGTAAAAATCCTGAAATCATGAAAAATCCTGAGAAATCACAAGCCTGCTTTATACAATGTTGAGTTTAAACCACAAATTTCCTTGGAAACATTTGGCGGTACAATATCATATCCAAATTTCAAAGTACTCAACATTTAAATGGGGGGGGGGGGTGCTCATGCAGACTTAACCCTCCTACCCTAGGTGCACTTTAGTGGGAAGTTGCTATAGTGGTCAAAATCAGTCAATTGACCGTTTTTGACTGTTGAATCAACTGTGCACAGATGGGCACTGGTGACTTGTTTTTACCATTTGGGTAGCTGCCTCACACCATGGAGCTATAGCTCCATGCTCACACTGTGCTATGACTGCTGGTGACTGATAAGATCATTATCAGCTTCAGGGGATCACTGACTTGTTTTGACTGAACAAACAATGATAGGGGTGCTGAAGGCTGCCAGTTTTTGACTGATAAATCAATGCAGGGCCACTTAGGCTAGGAGTCAATGACTTGTTTTGACTGATAAATTAATTTATTTTGACCATAGTGCTTATATCAGTCCAAAATGCTGACTCATTTTGACCACCATCCACATTACATGTACATGTACCAATTAAAAACAGTCACCTCATTTTGACCAAAGTGCCTTTACCAGTCGAAAATGGTCAACTCATCTTGACCACCTTCAACATTGCATGATAATGCTTTTACCACTACCAGTCAAAAACAGTCGACTGTTTTTGACTGATTGATGTACTTGCTACACATTAGGTTTGACAGTATTTGACCTGTAAGTGCTGTAGATATACACTGGCATGAACTTAGAAATGTTGACTGATTTTGACCCTTGTAGTAGTAGGAGAGTTAAAGAGAATTTCTCGGGCATTTAAGCAAATATCAATAAATAACCTTTCCTAATTTTCATAGATGTTATTAGGAAACTAAACAACATTCATTTTATTGTCTCAACATAAGGTAAAATGTTGTAAAAAGTCATTTTACCCAAACTTCTTCTGTCTTAAATTAAGAAAAGCCTGAGGTCACTGGGGGAAAACAAATTGGTCCTCTTACATTTACACATACAACAGTGCTGATAGTTTTGGTGTAATTTAAAATTTTAATTTTTTGGCCAATACTTAATGAGTTCTTGTGTATCCACTTGTCATTTTAATACAGTATTCATTAAAACCCTTCTAGATCTGGTGCCTTTTTCAGACAAGTTGATGCACCATTTGAAACCTTTCGTTTTGTGAAACACACCAAGGTGTAGTGTGTCCACCATTCAAAACCATTTGAATGATTTATAAGCCACTGTGTACTACATTCACCATTTGAAACCATTCGGCTATGGAAACACACCACGGTGTAGTGTATCCACCATTCAAAAACCATTTGAATGGTAGTAAAGCATGCTACCAACACTTTTCAAATGGTATCTACTCTTACATATATTTATTACAATTCTATTACTTCCATTTTAAGTTGTGAAATGGAAATATGAATGAAAGGAAGATATTTAAGTTAAAGGGGCAGTATTGTCATGATCAACAGGGCATGGAATCGGAATGCTAGTTTACTGCCATAATACCTCACATGATAAGGTCATATTACCGTTGCTGCTGCATAAATGTGCCAGTAATTTTCAGTCACTGTGTTCATCTTAAACTAGGACATCGATTCCATGCCCTGTTGAAAGTCTGCTCTGATTGTGACGATACTACCCCTTTAACCTTTTAGGTTTATCAAAGGTTTATTAAAAATTAATGCACAATATTAAGTAATAATATCACCGGCTATCTATATAAATTTCATTGCAAGAGGCAATTGACATACAAGGATGAATCAGTTGTGTAGGGCACTGACATACACATGTTATGTAGACAAACTTTGGCAAAGCGTTAATTTATTACACACTACTGACTTCTGAGTCAGACTGTTCTCGGAAGATTGTGGATTTAAAGCATCTAGCGTTTTTGTTTCTTAAGATGAGAGATCCAATGAAGCACACACTAGGCTGTTAGTTTTTCTCCTTAATGAAGTTTTGGCCACATGACAAAGGGGGAACCTGCCAAATGTGGCCAGCCCACAGTGGTTATTTGTTAAAATGCTTAACATAAAACCTGGATATTGTGGGCACTTTGAGTTAGTTCCAAAGTTGGCCATTATACACAGGTTTATACTCCCCATGCCTTGTGTTATTTGTTCAGTTTGTAAAATATATACATGTACAGGGGAATTCTTTAACCCTAACCCCTTGGGTATTTTTACTAGAAAGTATCCTGAATCCACCAAAATCAACCAATTTTGTCACACACAAAATGCTGGTGTCCTGAATCCATCAGAATCCGCCAGTGTAGATATTGGACATATCCTGAATCCGCCAAAATCCACCACTAAATTTTTGGTGGATTTTGGCGGATTCAGGATACCATGCTCACATGAAAATTTGTGTAGTATGTTGCTGCATAGAATCCATCAAAATCTAACATATACAGTACATGTAACTATAATCCATCAACCAACATGACCAAGCAGTTAAAAACTATTGAAATCCTGAATCCATCAAAATCCGCCACATGCTCAATGTGGAGGTATCCTGAATCCACCAAAATCTTCCAATACAGGGGGATGATTTTGATGGATTCAGGGTGGTTAGGGTTAATATGGAAGGAGAGGAATATTGCAAAGCGCTTGACCGAGATACAGCAACATGGAATGGTGCAATCCTATTGGACAATCTGTGATTGATTGATTGACACGTTGGATCAGTCTACTAATCAGGAGTGCGTTTTCGCGACTGTAACCAGAAACATGTTTGGGCTTTGGTCACTGGTCAAGTGTTATCGCGAGTTCGGTTGTGCTGCGATGACGTCATTGTTCTGATGACCAAACGTGAACCGAAGTTTGTGATCGGTTACGCTTGGTTTCAAGATGGCGAATTGTAAAAAGTAATGAAGGTTTCGTTAATTATTTGTTAAAACATGATGAAATGATTGTTCGTATACCAGTATATCTTTCAAGTTTATTACTAGCACTCACGAGTAAGTTCTATTTTGCCAAAATTTGAATTACACCGTATATTTTGAGAAACGTTGATGACTGAGCACGTCGCAAACTGAAAACAATTTTCTGGTTACATTCGCGTTTTCGTGTAGCCATGCCGCCTTGTTTCTGGTTAAGAATATGACGTCAGAAACAAGTTTCTTCTTTGGGTTGCGAAAATGCACCCCAGATCCACACAATGTCTTGTTCTTCACATATGCAAATAATGCCTCTTCGGAAAGACAAATATTTAACAAAATCTTTATGCATATTCGCCCCAAACAAGGCTAAAAGCCACTCAAGGTACAGGGTTTACAACAGAAGAAAAAATAAAAGAGTAAAAAGACTCAGAGGAGCTGAATGTGGGAATTGAGATATTAGAATCTTCAAAATGCATTTCTTTGTGCCATTCTACATGTATATGAGCCAGCCTAACAATTAACATGCGACTTCTATTCAGACTAATGACCTAGTATTGTACGGAATATACATGTACTGCTTGCGCAAACAATCCACTGTACACGATCAATACACTCCATTGTTACTCATTTTTCATTTTTACAATCTCCCTGATTTTTATTGTGTGCGTAAATCACATTCTCGATTTTAATGGATGTTAATGGATTCACTTTGCTTAGAAAGGAAATAACATAAATGGTAAAAGAAATGGTACTATAATTTAATGAGACCTCACTGAGTGGCAGAATGATTTTTTTTCTGATGTGAATACAATTGAGCACGGCTTTTTAATTTGGAATATAATTTATTGATTGGATATCAAAATGGAAAGATAAAGTATTTGCAGTCCTATTTTCAGGCTTTAATCCTCACAAGAATTTAACCGAAAAAGCAAATGATTTGATGAAAAAAAATACAACCGATGTTTTTTGTTTTCTGATAAAAGGCAGAATCCTGTACCATCAGGTATGTAAAAAACATGATTTAATATTTTTTTCTTAAACTTAACGTAAATGTACACATTACGTTATTACCCAACTACAAAATGACTGAATTATAATCTAGAAACTGACTTGATGTGAAGTTGGTGATGGTACTGAAAATCCAGAGAAATTATTCCGACGGACATGTTGTCCTTTTTAAATTTTGAATATTTTAACTGGATCATGGCTGTGCATTTTAATACAGTATTCATTAAAACCCTCCTAGTTCTGGTGCCTTTTTCAGACAAGTTGATGCACCATTTGAAACCTTTCGTTTTGTGAAACACACCATGGTGTAGTGTGTCCACCATTCAAAACCATTTGAATGATTTATAAGCCACTGTGTACTACATTCACCATTTGAAACCATTCGGCTATGGAAACACACCACGGTGTAGTGTATCCACCATTCAAAAACCATTTGAATGGATTTGAATGGTAGTAAAGCTTGCTACCAACACTTTTCAAATGGTATCACCATGTGTGTACAAAACCAATGGCCATTTTGATAAGTGGAAATTTTGAATGGTTTCAAACGGTCAAACACTAGGAGAGTTAATGGCACGATGAAATGAGCTGTTAAACTTCATCAGGTTGGCTAACATGATGTACGTATCATACATGTACATGTATGTGACCTGTCACCACAAAATGAGCTTAAAGTCGGAAATTTCAACAATTGAGTTATTGGTATTTCTGGATTCAGTAGAACAAGAGCTTTCCAATGATATACAACACTTGGGGTTACAGTGATCCACCAGAGGGGGATTTGCGGCTTTGTTTCCGTCTTTGTTTCCGTTTTTGTTTCAAGTTGTTTGTCAGAACACGATAAATGCTACCAATGAAATTGGCCTGAAATTGAGGTTTTTAATTGTCTGATCGAACTGAAAATTTGGAATTCGATACAAGGAGATTTACATTATAATTGCAAATATAATTTAAAAAAATAGACCTCCTTCTGATTTTTCACTTTTCCCGCTGTACTGTGAAATGGTATAGTGCGACTTTACGCTCATTTCGTTGTAACAGGTCACAATGGATACATTTACAGACAAAATACCAATGGTGTACAATCCCTTCAATATACTAATATAAAAAAAAACTGCATTCTTGACAGCAGTTTCTCAGGTTTTAACTTGGGACACACAAGTAATTCCGGGCTTCACTGTACGTACACATATGGGGTTTCATTGCTTTTTATCGAATGCTACCAGGTCAAAGATATTCTCAACTTGGACAACTGATCATGAGCACCGGCCTTGTTATTCTAAGGTTCAAATCCCATTTCAGTCTGTTTTCCTTTTCTGTTCACCCCTAAAAGTAGATATTTGCAATGTACTTCACGTATAATGTACATGTACATACAGCCAGTTCCCTTCCTTGTTTATTTAATGTTAATAAAAAAGAGAATATATAATTAGGGGGAGACGAAGTCCATGATATATTGTGCCATATTAAATCTCGCAAATGGTTTCAATTAAATTAAGTGGTTTGAACTTTGAAATGTAAATTTTTAGGATGTAATTACATTAACATAAAGTTACCCATATGGAAAATTGCATTTATGTTTGTAGTACATGCATGTGTTTATTTAGCAGAGAGCCAACGACAGCCCGAGTACATGAAACACTAATCAACTACGTGTATCTTTTTTTTTTCAGACTTCGAGCCAATGTACCCTTCCTTTTGGTCAAATACCGCTCCCCTTTTATGACAACCTCAAAGTTGTAAAGAGTCACTCAATTTTGTTGCAAATGGCTAAAGCTAAGTTGAGTCTGTGACATGCTAAGATTAAGTTAACCCTGCAAAGGTCAAAATCAGTCAAAATGTTGATACTTGCCAAGGTATATCTAGTGCACTTAAAAGTCAAACACTGTCAAACCTTATGTGTAGTAACAGGTCAAAATGAGTCGACCGTTTTTGACTGGTAAAAGCATTGTCTGGTATTGTTCAAGGTGGTCAAAATGACAGTAAAAACCAGTCAAAATGCCTCTGTGTGCACATTTGGGTCAACAGTCAAAACAGGCAGTTGACTGATCTTGACCACTATAGCTACTTGCCACTAAAGTGCAGCAATAGTAGGAGGGTTAAGCTGCGAGTCACATCACAAATGTTGCTCGAGTCATGTCGAGTCCCTTAACTACATAAGTACATATCAGATTCATTAAAAATCCTCCTACAATCAGTGCAATTTTTGAAACAACCCATTCAGGCCACTCCAAGCCATTAGCTGTTGCCAGTGGCCTCCTATGTTTACCCTTCTGTGCACTGTCACACCACTGAGATTGCAGAGTAAGGTGGTCTCCCATCGATACATTGCAGGCCATACTAATATGTTCAAACATTTACAGTGGCCTTGGGTGGCACACAGTTGATTTTGTAAGATTACTTGGAAAGGACAGCAGGCTTGTATGTACTAAAGGTTGGTGAAGAACATTGAAAATTGAGTGGATCGGAGTGGCCTCCATGTGTAGGAGGGTTAAAAAGATGTGAGGATTTCCAAACATTTTGAGGGAGATGATGTACCCATACACACGTAGCTTGAACTGGAATTGAGATGTGTTTGGGGCAGGCACTCCAAAGGAGAGTTGGTTCTTTCAGTTCATGGACTTGACTCAAGTCATTTTGCAGCCAGGGCTCAAGTCGGGTCACCCCAACTTATTCAGAATGACAAACTGCTAGTATGCATGAGAGTGTGTGTGTGTTAGGCTTTGTCTACCAAATGTGTCTTGAACATTCATCAAAACGGTGTATTCATGTTACAACGACAATCTATTTTTTAGTCATTGGGATAAGCGCTTTTGTGACTTGAGTCTAACATGTAACTCAAGTCTGGTCAATGACTCAAGTCGTTACAGCTTATAGTCACTTCGGTTCTTGCCCTTCTACACAGCTTCATGTACGCTGCATAATAACCCGATATTTTAGATGAGGCCACCAGCTTGGATGTCTGACAATTAGGCAGGCTCTAGGTATGTGATCTAATAAGCTCTGTATCATTATCGATAATGGATAAAAAAAACACATCCAGCATGATCATGTCAGAGATGAAGTCTTCTCCACGCAAGCTATGAATCATCCCCATCATTAAGAAAACACACATAACGTCAACTGTGATGAACATAAGAAACGAGAAACCATCCAAGATAAACAAACAATCCCCCCCCCCCCATATTTCTCCTCCACTAGCCGACACATCACTCTAACATGATACGACATGCTCCTTGAGGAACACTTGAAGATGCACTCCAAACTGAAACGCTATCCTCTTTTTGCAACGTTGATCTCCTATTGAAATAAATTTTCGTACAGGATGTCTGCCGAGTGGGGACCAAGAGTCTGTCCTTTCCAATTCAGATTTTGTTATTTCTGAAAAATGCCGTAGTTAGAAATCCAACACTCCCTTCACCTTGAATTTCATTTCATGAACTGTCATTCATAACATGGCTGAAGTGATATTGAAAACTTTGGACATGAAGGCATGTAAAGAATTGTATGTTTGTGAAATGGTTGATCTCATTTTATTGTGGTGTGGGACTTGATAGAACAGCTTCTGTTCTGCCGATCTGTATCGACTAACAAGCATGAAGTGCTTTGGCAGTACTGTATAGAGGCACTTTGTCACAAAAGAACTCTTACACAAAAGACCTGTACCATGTCAAAGTTAAATTACATGTACAGTAGTGTAGTGTTGTAAATGATGCATGGGTGTGGTCTAACATGAGTAAAGTAAAGAGGCACTTCATCACTCAGAAAGCCTTTTCTCTCTCCCAGTGGAGTAGCTATTCGGAGGGGGGGGGGGGGTTGAGGGCAATGACCCCATGAAAAAGAAGTGCTACACAGGTAAAGTGTACATATAAAGTAGACTTGGAGAAAAATTATAAGAAACTGTTACAAAATCACTGAAATCATTCTGGCATCTTCACCTCTCTGTCCTAGAATAAAAGCTAATTTGCATTGGCCACTATACCACCCGGACAACAGACAGATTGTCAACACAGCATAGACTTCAGACTCTGTCAAACCCTCCGAGTCTTGCTTCCGCACGAGCCCCCATCTTGTATCCCAATCTGCCCTTGGCTTCCTCGCAAGTCCCCATCTTGTCTCCAGTCTGCCCTTGAATCTACATGTGTATCTTTACAGGATGTAACCTTGAATCCTGATGAGGTTGCCTTAGTACAAGTTAGAGTTAAATGTAGTATAAATGATACATGGGTGTGGCATAGCCAGGAATATTTTAGTGAGAGGAGGACAGGGGAGGGGACCCTGGTGAGGCACTAACAGTCCATATGGGGATCTTCTAGGAAGAACTGAAATGGAAGTTCTTAAATGTTTTCTTTTAAAGAGAATGTGGGGGTGGGGAGGGGAAGCCATTTCATGTGAAAGGAGGAAGGAGGGAATTGGGGTCGTTGCACTGTGGTTCCTGCCCTTTGTTTTTGGAATACAGTTTCGTTCGAGTGCAAGTTGTCAACTAAGTCTGAATTAGGGCTGTGCATTTTCGGATATTTTTAGAAGTGGATACCCGAAATCAAGAAACTTGGGATACCCGGATGCCCGTTTTAATTTTCAATTTCAACAACACTTTTTTATTAGAGCAACAATTAATGTGGACGTTCCCTATAATAATATCCCCTCTATTAACAGCTCATGGCACACACTCCCAGTGCAGACATAAAGCATGCACCAATCCAATAACTGCAAACAATAATAGGCAAACATTGTATCACACTGAATCAGTTGGAGGAAAGTGTGTGGAAACCGTCCCTAAAATACTACAAAGGCGTTATCTTGTGTAATCTCTGGAATCTCTGCTTGACAAAATAAAATTGTAAAAGTGTAAACATTACATGTGCATTATTCAAGAGTCACAGATTTCTGTTGACACCGCTCAAATGTTAAGTCCAAATTTTAAAACTTGGAAACGAAAAATGGAACTGGGTAATGAAAGGTTCGGTTGGGTACCCGGATACCCGGCACAGCCTTAGTTCTGAAATTAGCCAGTAGCAGCAAGGCTTCGGTTCGTGTTATAGAATACGAGGAGAAGATACAGCAAACCATGGATAATCCAATACTGCCAACACGGATAGGTGATTGTGCCTGTTCGGCTGCAACAAAATCCACGGTTGACACTTTTGTATAGGCCAGGCAAACCATGATTCGATCAGTAATGCTTGGATTATAACCAAATTTACCAAAGCGCTGACAGGTTCACACGTACAATGCAGGTGCAGGCCTCTACGGCATAATGGGATTTACTCGCTGTTAAAAATGATTTATTGTTCAAGCCGACTTATATTGTCATTATTCGTTCATAAAAGTTGCATGGGAAAACCATTTGGTGTGCTCTGATTCTCTTCAACTTAAACCCAGCTTCAGGGGCTTACATGTACATTGTAGTTCTATGACATTAACCCTAACCTTCCCAAATCCTCCAAAATCCTCTTTGCCAAACTGAAGGATTTTGAATGATTGAGGTTACATGCTACAGTTGTACATGTATGCTCTTTGCTAAAGTGAAGGATTTTGGAGGATTGGGGTTATTAAGCATATTTGCCTTTCCATGGTACATGTACATCCATGTTTGTTGTAGTGATTGCAAGGTCAGTGCTTGGCTCAGTGGACACTGTTTATTGCTCCATGCATGCAGGGAGAGTCCCTGGCCATGTACATGTATCACAGATTAGAAACACATGTGTGCATACATGTACATGTCATGTGCTTGCTTTACTACTGAATGATTTTGGAGGATTCAGGTTACATGTATGTGTAAGCAAATGGGCCTAGGGACATCCATAACTCAAGATCGATGCTTAATTGTCACTTTCCACTCTGCAAAGCATTTAAAGTTTGCAGGAAAAATAAATTTATTGTGGTAGTTGATTACATTCAGTGTTGAAAAAAAGTATTTTCTCTAATATTTTTTTCTGTATTTTATTTTTAAATTGGAGAAAAATTTGATTTTGTTGTAGTTTTTTATGTTTCTTTTTCTAATTTCGTCTTTTTGTAAGTTCTGCCACGTCTTATCAAAAACATCACCCCAGCATTTTTTTTTTTTTTCAATTCTGCCAACCTTTAAATTCTCAGTGTCACTGCACTCAACAGCCTTCAATTTGGGGGCCACAGCTTTCAATTTCTCTACATTAATTGTTCAATCTGTGCATTCATGATTTTTGGCTGGACGGATGATTTGTCTTGACGAACGGCATGACATTCCTTTTACATCAGTTCCGGTCTGCTAGTCACGATCACGAACCTTATCAATCAAGAAGTTGGAGCATTTAATTAAATATATTTACTGCTTGTTTTTTTTTGTGGCTAAAAACGTTTTTTTTTAAGAGTACATTTGAACATTTTTAAGAGTTTTTATAGGTACACATGGAACATTTTTAGGCAGAAATATGTTTTTGTGTACAATATAATTATGTAATTTTAATTATGAATTTAGTATATTGTGAGTTTTGATTAGGCCAAAAAAGATGGCCTAAAAAAAAACTTTAAAAAAACGTGTCACCAAAATTAGGTAGTGAGAAAAACAACTTTCCTACACTAAGAAAAACAAAATTTAATTGATGTGGAACATAATGAACATGTATGCATCTTTAATTGATTTTAATTTTGCCCTACACCGACGTGTGTATAGCACTGTATACTCGGTGCTTTCCGAGTGTCTGTGGAAGAAAATTCACGGGCGACTTGGGAGGGATTCAAACTTACGACCTCCTGCTTACTAGTGCAGACGTCTTAACCTCTCGACCACCGAGCTTGCCCGATGATGATTGGCTGGCTAGAATCCCATATATGCATCTTTAAATCTGACTCAATGATCTATTTTGCAATATCAAGTCAGGTCTAGCGCTGGGGAAGCGAAGCGAAAGTAGGAATTTTAAACAATCTGACAGTCTGCTGCTAATGACCGACTTTACAAGAAATAATTAATTTCCACATTTTTACAAACAGACGTGCCAGATGACGAACCGAGCAACCCAGGTCATTAACAAGCAATCTGCAGCTAAATCCCATCCCCATGGCTACGACTTGATGAATTTTCTCTCGGAGGTGCAGAGCGAACTATTTTTCGAGGTAAATGTTCACCAAAGCTTAACCATTCATTTCCAAATTGTTTCTGATTAGCAGTGGAATGATCTATGATGCGTTTCATAGAAATGCATAAGCCCTGTAAGCCAAAAAATCCTGTTTCGGGTCATAGGTTGGCTTCAAAAATCAGTGCAGTGACGCCCCTTTTTTAATTTTTGGTAATCATTTTTGTTTTGCCAACCAGTGAAATATGTGATACATGTATACATATGATTATTGGAACCAGACCAAATTTCCCATACAAAGTACACGTACATGTATGGTGGCTAAGAGTGACCTCACAAATCGGGCAAACGCTCATACCCCAATGTGAAAAAGTCATTTTAAAACACAGCATGGCAGAATTCCAATCAATCCAGCAATTTTGGCTGCAATTGGACATGGTTTCATAGCAACAACAAAAAAAATAATAAATAAATAAATAAAAAAATTAAAAAATTAAAAATGCAGAGACCAGAAACCAGACTTTTATTTGGCCTTAAATACATGACGTTTCGCTGCAGTGCATTTTAGAAGCTGAAGGGTTGTCAAAAAATGATGTTTTATTCACTCAGTGGTCACCTTTTTTAAGGTAGAGTATATCTACATGTACTGTACATGTATGATGAGTTTCTTTCCTAAGCACTTTATACACATTTCGTGGTTGTTTTTTCAGAATGGCTATCAAAGCATATAAATTATAATGAGTGTATATTTTTGGCATTCTCATAAAGCACAAATTATCATAGTTTTACATTCAACTTACTTGGTGTAAAGTTAATGATAGATCTAACAAAATCTTTCTGAGAACTTACAGTCAAATATTTTATTCTCCAATAATCTTAATAATAAGTTAAAATTCCACATTAGAATGAATATATGAATTTCTTGTTTGTTGATCAAAATTTCTGACTGAATTTTCACTATTTTTCCGTAAAAAAAAATTACAATGAGCTGAAACTGTTTGTTCTTTTATATCTATAACCAATATTCAAAATCAACCAATATGAGTTTTATGGAGGATCCCTGCTACCCAGCGACGTAGCCAGGACTTTTTCAGTGGGGGGCATTGCTTTTCAGGGGGTATGGGTTTTTTCCCTTTTCTTTTTCTTTTCTGTTTTTTGGGGCATTATGAGGATTTTTCGTGGGGGGGCACCTGGGGGGCACGTGCCCCCCCCAGGCCCCCCCGTGGCTACGCCGCTGCTGCTACCTCAATCCTTCAAAATCAACCAATATGAGTTTATGGAGGATTCAACCAGTTCTCATCAGAACAACACTTCTTCAACAAAGATCAATTATTACACGTGGTGTAGCCTGTTGACCTTATCTTTCCCGTTCAATTAAATTTGGGGAAATTATACAATAGTACGCAGGGATTGAAAAAGGTTTTTACTGCAGGTTTGAGGTGAAATTTTACATGGTGATATCTTATGTGACGTGTGCCATTTTTTGGCTGCCCATTCCCTCTTTACCAATCTGATTCTGCCCCCCACTAATCACAAATCCATTTCAATTTATCACAAATTGATTAGAACCTTTAAGTTTCTCTGAAACATGGAGCATTCGTGCGGCTATAATTATCTTAGATCGATTTTTCTAAAATTCTTGATTCTCATATACATGTATAGTATTGATGTTAAGTACAATGGCATTTTAGATGAAGTGAAAGCCAACTTTAATGCATGCATGTATGCACGGTCAGTGTTGACCAGGCAAGCGGTAAATTAAAGCCCCTCAAGATGACGGAAGGACAAAATGGAATATCGGACAATTTGATGTTGCCCATACTCACGTGTGATCCCCTTTTCCAGATCTTCGTAGTAACTATAGCAACAGATCTCCTGCAAGAGAAGAGGATGAAGCTTCTCGAAGGCCTTCACGTCTTTGAGGCGCGAGTAGATTATGTCCAGGTCTTCACCTGTTCGGTCTGATGGCCTGGGGAATAAAAAGAGCATTCTTTAAGAGACGATGCAGAAGAGCCAACTCTATACAAAGATTTCACTGATAAAAATATGACTAATACATTGTACATAGCCTTCAAAACTGTAAACCTGTAAAAGGAGATAGGGATTATGTGTATCTCGCTTCAGCCTTCAGCCCCCCGCCCCCCCCCCCCCTTTCCAAAAACGTGCTAGGTATTGATCAATAACTCATGGAAGTCAGATTTGCAGAAACAAAACATAAATGTACACATACCCTGAGCAAAACCAAATTTCAAATCATACATACGTTTCCAACATGCATTTCCGGCTTCATTTTGTGTTTTAATTTCATAACATTCCATTCACGAAATCATGAAAATAATAGCCAGAACACAAGGGAATAAATTCTTTTCATGGCCTGATCATTATATTATCGATTGTGTCCCCGGAGGACAAAAAACCACCAAGGACTATATGTTTATCTCAGCATTCAGACATTAAAAATTATTTTTTTAGCCGTTTTATGCCAGTTCATTATGCCAGTTTTCCCCCATGATAGGAATGACTGATAGCCATACGTACAACCCTAACCCTGTTGAATGCAACATAATTGCAACAAATGTAAACATATTGAATCTTGTTGAACTGAATTAAAAATGACAGTACAAAACTGGTAGGCCTATTGTTGGCAAAACTGATGCTTTGAATATGTAATAATATTCTCTTTGCATCAAAATATACAAACCTGTGAAAGAATTATAGAATGGTGTCTGACACAATAAGAAAATAGTGAAAATGCATTTACATGTATATTTGTTGTTTATTCTGACGTGGAATTTAGGAAAGATTACTCTTTCCTTAAAAAAATACAAAGCTATTCCTAGGAAAGATACATGTACCATACACTGTTAAGTAAGGGACACTATCATCATTTTAGAATAACTCAGTGACTGAAAATACCCCACATGATAAGGTCATATTACCTGTGCTGCTGCATAAATGAGCCAGTAATTTTCAGTCGCCGTGTTCATCTTAAACTAGGACACCGATTCCATGCCCTGTTGAATGTCTGCTCTGATCGTGATGATACTGGCCCTTTAAGTAAGGTTTCCATAACAATTTGACTAATTGGTTATTTTTGACTAACGAACCTATACCTAACCTTTAACCCTCCTACTTCTGGTACCTTTTTCATACAAGTTGATCCACCATTTGAAACCATTCGCTTTTGTGGTTTATGGTGAAATAACTGTGTACAGTATTGATTTCCCCAAATGGTTTTGAATGGTAGGTCAGCTAATACAAAACCTTGTTTGGATACTTCTAAGTGGTGAATCAATGGACCCTCTATGCATTTGAATAGATTTGAATGGTAGTAAAGCTTGCTACCAACACTGTTCAAATGGTATCACCATGTGTGTACAAAACCAATGGGCATTTTGGTAAGTGGAAATTTTGAATGGTTTCAAATGGTCAAACAGTAGGAGGGTTAATTAAGATTATTTTTTCCCCATGGGAATGGAAAACTTTTACAAATCCACCAATCTCCCTTTAAACTGAATCACGTTTAGAAGCAGCTGCACATATTGGCTTAGAGCGATGAACACTGCGTCAATATGGTTCAGCACATTATTCCAAGCCTTTTACTAGTGAGACGGCCTCTCCTAACTGACAATTTGAGTCTGGTAAACATGTATCTGGCCATGGGGAGAAACCCACTGTTGCTTGGAAACAAAATAATGCGCAAAGCGTAATCGTGGATTGATAGCGAGGTAAATCACGGAGTGGTTTGGTTGTGTCTGCGAATGTTAAACTGTAACATTTAAGAGAAAATGTCTGGGGAGAGAAATTGTATAAAAAAAAATCAATATTTTTGATAAATATTCATCCAATTCCATACTTTTTAAAGATCAAGAAATATGTAAAGACACTGACCGACTTAAGTTACAGCTGAACTTGTTCACAATTTTAATTAGATAATTGTGAAAATACATGTATAGTTTTTACTACAAACAAAAAATCTATATTTTTGATAATTTTTAATCATTCAGCTGAATTTGTTCACACTTTTAATGAGATAATTGTGAAAATTAAGTAATTTTAATGTACTTCTAATCAATAGCTTAACAGACTTGGGGAAAAACTGGCATTTGATTGGATCTTGCATGTTTCTGTGTTTTCTCAATTAAAATGAAATCACTTCAGATTGTATAATTTCTTCCGGGATGATTGGAATCATTTCAATACATAGCGCTGCCCTGGAAATGAAATTGTGAATTCACGCGGGAGACATTAAGGACATCAAGTGTGTAATATTGTGGCCTCAGTCAGCATCAGCGCGTAGCCGTGACTTTTATAGTGGGTGGGGGGGGGGGGGGGGTGGCATTGATTTTCAGTGGGGGGCCCGGGGGTATGGGTTTTTTCCCTTTTCTTCTTCTTTTGTTTTTTGGGGCACTATGAGGATTTTTCGTGGGGGCACCTGGGGGGGCACTGGAAATTTGTGGGGAGCACGTGCCCCCCCCCCCCTCCCCTTGTTCATTCCTGTACTGGTCAAATCCATCATGATGAACTAATTTGGGTTACCCCACATGTTATAATGGTTGAATATTTTTTAGAGAGGGGCTCTAAGGTCAAATTTAGTTTTGTGATTTTCCAATAACTTAGAGTCCTTATTAAAGTGTGAACAAATTACAAAAAAAATTAGTCTCTAACCTCACGTTAAAGTGATGTAAAATGTCATTTTATTTGATAACCTTCCTGTGTGAAATTTGTTAACATCCAAAGACAACAGTGACGTCACATTTCAAATAAATGGATCTCTACATTTTTGTACGGTGAATTTGCAGTTCATTCCTGAATCTCCACAATATTTGATCAAATCGGCGTTGAAATTGACTTTTTGACAAACAAAAAATTCCTGTATGGAATGTTACAGACTCATTTACCATAAGAAAATAGTGACGTCATGTTTCAAATATCGCTCTGAAAGGGTATCAAATAAAATGATATGTTACACCACTTTAAAGTGAAGTTAGAGACTTGTAATTTTTTTCACACTTTAATAAGGACTCTATCTATTGGAAAATGAGTGCATCACAAAACTGAATTTGACGTTAGAGTGCCTCTTTAATCAAATTAGCCTTGACATCATACAGTATACACACAGCTGTATTGTATTCCATGGCAGAATCTACATTTAACTGATTGATTTCGCCTTGATTTACCTACTGTACAAAACAAGCCATGGGCAAACTGTGTTTTGTTGATTTCCAGCTCATTTCTCAAACCCTTTATAAATTTGCTACCTGGCTAACTAAATCCAATATTTACAAAAATGGATGAACACTTTTGGAAGAATTTGTCGCCCATTTTGTTGTTCTAGACTTTCTTGTTTGCTACATTGGTTATTAATCCTAACCACCCCAAATAAAACCATTCAAACTCTAACAGCTGGGTTTGTTGGATTTTGATGGACTCAGTACTGTATAGCCCAGACAGGGATACTTTACATGGGGCTGGGTGTCCCAATTCCAGCTAAGTCCAACAGTTGGGTGGTTGTGTTACTGCATGGTGTTGGATTTTGATAGACTCGGTACTGTATAGCCCAGACAGGGATACTTTGCATGGGGCCGGGTGTCCCAATTCCAGCTAAGTCCAACAGTTGGGTGGTTGTGTTACTGCATGGTGTTGGATTTTGATAGACTCGGTACTGTATAGCCCAGACAGGGATACTTTGCAAGGGGCCGGGTGTCCCAATTCCAGCTAAGTCCAACAGTTGGGTGGTAGTGTTACTGCATGGTGTTGTATTTTGATGGACTCAGTACTGTATAGCCCAGACAGGGATACTTTACACGGGGCAGGGTGTCCCAATTCCAGCTAAGTCCAACAGTTGGGTGGTAGTGTTACTACATGGTGTTGTATTTTGATGGACTCAGTACTGTATAGCACTGACAGGGATACTGCATGGGGCCGGGTGTCCTAATTCCAGCTACATGTGAGTCCAACAGTTGGGTGGTTGTGTTACTGCATGGTGTTGTATTTTGATGGACTCGGTACTGTATAGCCCAGACAGGGATACTTTGCATGGGGCCGGGTGTCCCAATTCCAGCCAAGTCCAACATTTGGGTGGTAGTGTTTGTGCATGGTGTTGGATTTGGGCAGATTGAGGAAGGCTCTTAGCCAAAATATCTGAGGGAGTTAGGGTTAAACAATCACTGCAGGAAGTTTACTGATGCTTTTTGATTGTATGTACACATTGTGCCATTTGCCGACGATCGAGTTTGTGTGGCCGTCAGATGCCAACTTTCAGTTAACCCTCCTATGTACAGTGCAGTTTGCCATAGAATTGTCAGACCTTTCAAAACCTTTCAAGTTTGCTGTACTGAAGGGTTTTGAAAGGTGAGAAAACTGTCTGACAAAAGGGACCTATGAAAGGTTTCGAAAGGTGTAACAACTCTCTGAACAAACTGGTGTTGAAATGTTTCAATACCTTTCAAAGGGTATTGAAAGGTGTGGTTGTTCAGTAGCAACAAATTCTGGAGGGTTTTAAAGGGTTCATAATTATTGATAGCCATTTTGAAAGGTTTTGAAAGGTCAAACCATAGGAGGGTTAATAGGTTAACCGACTGTGAAAAATTTGGTTAAACAGTTAGCGAACTCCCAGCACTTGTTGGTTGTCTGTTTTATTTTGCTTAGCAAAAATATATTGATTGGCAAACTATACCCTACAGCATTACCCAGTAATCCCTTTTGGACACCATGTTTGCTAAATGGACACCCTGTTTTATTTGCAAAACACATATAATATGTTAAATTTGTGGAAACCCTGTTTTTCAAAGAATAACAAATTTGGATGCCCTGTTTCCTGGCCTATATATTTTTGTACATTAAAGGGGCAGTGTCGTCACGATCAGAGCAGACTTTCGACAGGGCATAGAATCGATGTCCTAGTTTAAGATTAACACATTGACTGAAAATTACTAGCTCATGTATGCAACAGCAATGGTTATAATGACATTATCATGTGGGGTATTATATTATGAAAGTCACTGAGTTAATCTAAAACTAGCATTCCGATTCCATGCCCTGTTGATCGTGACAATACTGTCCCTTTAAACCTAAGAATTTGACCCTAAAAATGATATACAGTGTACTATTTTATTCTTCATTGTACTGTATGTTGGAGGTCTGTCTGCATGTTAAAAATCAAATGATTGTTTTGATTGTACGGAAACAAATGAATCTGGGGAATTTGTTTCCTGAAAATAAAATTCAGGCATAGTATTAGTTTGCTAAGCTGAATTCATCCAGTATCTAATTTAAACACAAAATGAAGCTGGAAACGTCTGTTGTATATTTATGTTTTGTTTGTGCAAATCTGACTTCCATAAGTTATTGATCAATACCCAGCGCGTTTATTGATTTATTTATTTTTCTCGGTGTTGCTGTTTGACAGTACCAACCACATTAGCAATAATGCGGCGCCGAATGGTTTCCAAGTGACCAACAGCTACACAGAGAGGAGAAATAATGCATTTGGCATTGATACGATCCACAGGATTACTTCACCCGAGGTGTTTGGGGAATACGGATCTTGAGGAACTGCAGCTTGATACAGCTCATGGGTGAATAAATACCTGACTGTATTACACTGACATAAGTCAACCAGATTCAGTAAAATATGTTATTTGAAATACGCTCATTTAAACTGGGAATTGTTTGAAAACCTACATGTAAATACGTGTACAAATGTTAATTTGTATGGGTAGTTCTGCTATATTCAAAAACTATTCAAAACTGGTTATTTTAATATTTTACTATACATGTAACATGTGGGTTCCATACACCTTGTTGAAGGCAAAAAACCAAATAATATTTTATTCACAAAAATACAATAAAAAGGAAAAAGTTTAAGCCAGTATGGATACACTTTTGGCAAAGTGTCTGTCAGTGTATCATAGAGTACCGCATCATACAGTGTACGTTTAAGTAGACACAGCCTTTGAAAGTGCAAATCTGGAATTCACACAGATGAAAAGATTTATCCGTGCATGCATGCACAGTGACATTTTACCATTGATGGTATCACTTGGCTCATCTGTAGTGATCTTATTACTGATTTCAGCAGTATTCGCACAGGCCATTAATTTTGCACTTTTTAATCTTGTAATTCAGTTCTGAATTGATTTCACTGTTCAAAGCCGAGTGGAAAAAGGCACTGTGATGTTTTGAACAGGTGCAGGATCAGCTACTCTCTTGTTTCTAATCATATGAACAAACGGAAATACTTTTTTTTCTTTATATTTAAGTTTAGAGGAATTAGAGGGGCATTTTATGTAAACTGAAAATTGTTTTAACTTGATTTAAATTTAAAAAAAGGACTGTTTGTCTTCAGGATTTTATAAACATTATTAAATCACGACGATTTCTATCTAGAGCATGCTAGTGAAAAATAGACTGTTTTTATCAGAAACACAATCTCACTTCATAGGGATAGCTCAGATTTAAACCACATATGTTGGTATTACCGCAAACCAAATCGATAATTACAAATTTCCTTATTGCCTATAGATTGTGCCTTGCTCTTTGATTTGTGATATATAACTGTTTTTGTTACTTGGTATTACGTCAATGTAGTGCCATCATCAGTGATTAGTACTTATCTATAGTGTAAGGGCCAATCATGTAGGATATTTAATTAACATCATTAACCGTTATCTTTGTACGTGTATATGAACAATGGGGCTACCACATCAACTCTGTTTATCCATGGGCAGAGATATTAGAGGATATTTGAACTGTTTGGTTGATTGATGAATTTTACAATGAGCGGGGCTACTTTTATGTCATTGTGGTGCCGTTTAACTAACAATACTATCATAAATTTGTGTATACGATGGTTATAATACTGCATTTTATGCTGTTCCATTTACTACTGGTCCTCCTTCAAACAGGCAGACCCCTCCCCACCCACCTTTCCCCTTCCCACACCCATCTCCCCTTCCACACCCATCTCTCCCCTTCCCACACCCATCTCTCCCCTTCCCACACCCATCTCTCCCCTTCCCACACCCATCTCTCCCCTTCCCACACCCATCCTTCCCACACCCATCCTTCCCCTTCCCACACCCATCTCTCCCCTTCCCCACCCATCTCTCCCCTTCCCCACCCACCTTTCCCCTTCCTCACCCATTCCCTCACCCACCTCACCCTGTAAAAAAAAATTAAAAATGGCTCAGGAAGCATCAAATTCAAGACTCAAGCATTGTTACTGTTAGTGGAGGAAAGAAGAATAGTGAAAAGTGTTACAAAATCAATTTTTTTATTTTTATTTTTTTCGATATAGGCCTACAGTATAATATTTCCCTCACATTTGGTAGCTATACGTTTATTTCTTGCTGGAGAGCAAGAAAACAAATACACTAACCCGAAGAAACATAAAAAATACTACTCAAAAAGCATATTGGTTATTTATTCTACATTTAAACTGCTCTAACTGTTAATTATCATATGGCCGTACTGGGTGAGATACCCCCACCGGTGGTGTGTGCATGCACCCGTCATGCCCATCCAATGCCTAGGCTCTCACCGCTGCGCCGCGCTCACTTACCGCTTATCCAGGCAGGCGATCCACTCCGCAACCATTTTGACACCTAGCTCCTCCTAGATCCACCTGGAGTCTTCTGGTAAATTAAAGATGTGAGCGAAAAATGAAGAAATTGCACGCGAGTCAAGACTCAACCACTAGCCATTTTGCGGCTGGTTTGCACTGGCCGACTTCAATCGTTGGTGGGAGCATTTAATTAAGTCAACCCCAAATTTTGACAGAGAATTTTACAGAGCGAACCCGAACCGGTACCGTGCATATCATGCAGCCAAGCCAAGTGCCATGCTGGGCCACACATGTATTATGTACATGCGACGCACACATGTCGTGATGTATTGGCCTGGTGCGCGCGCGCGCTCATCATCAGCACCCAGTAATAACTAGCGTAAGTATTGTTTATGCTCCATAATGTGCGCTAAACATATGTAGGAAAAAAATATTTATCAATTTACGGCTCAGACTAGAAATAGCCCAAATATAGCCCACTGTCAACTGTACATACATGTACCTGTAGTTCACAGTCAAAATAACTTCGCGCTCAATTAGGCGCTAAAAAGAGTGCGTTTGCGAAACTGGTGTTCAGCAGACTACACTTTTAGGGTGTCGCTGAGATCAAGTACCAGCGGGTTTCAGGACATGTAGGTCAACTTGACTTCAAAGGTCAATTCGGAAAGTGAGTGAGATGGGAGGTGATGTTGATTGTAGAACTAGAAGCTACGATTTCGCAGTAGATTTGGCTTTCATTTCAAAACATTTCCACCGAAAGACAGTTTGTGATGAGCGGCTTTTAATCTGAAAGACAATATGGTAAGTACTGCTCAAGAAATAATGTGTGTGTCGGCACAGACAGCTTCTCAAAATCGTTTTCGAATCGAACATACACAGTATGACCATGGACATGATGGAGGAATGACATGGTATGAAGATTGATCAGTTGGCTGTCAAAAACTTAAAAACTCAAGTCAAATGGTGAATTATTGTAAATTTAATTCCACTCTATGTCAGTCCGGGAAAACTCCAAATACGGCAACGTTGCTATATACGGCAACCTTGAGTTGCTGAATACGGCAACGTTTCATTATACGGCAACGTTAGGGTTGCCGTATACGGCAACCCTTTCATTCAAAGTCAAATGCAAAAAGGGAAACGAAATATGCAAAATTGGATTAGTGAAAATCATAAAAATATGTTCTTTGGTTCCTTACCCAAATTCCTATCTGCGCACATCAAAAAGTTATCTGTGCATTTTCTTGCAAATGACCGTTTAAAACCGACACTCTAGCCCATCCGACGATTAACATGTGACTCCATTTTTGACGTGCAAGAATACATCCTCAATCAAGATTATTATTTTACGCATGGTTCATGAAACAAAACTTTAAACATGGTTGTTGTTTTCTAAAATATAATAATTAAAATTAAACAAATAACATTATTTATGTTAATATGAGTAAACACTTTTTTTAAAATTGTATTTTAAATATATACTACATTGGAAATTATCAACGTCTCTTCGCGGGAAAAGCTCTGGAAGCGCGGGAAACTAAAATCGACGACAACATTTATACAAACAAAACTCAATTATTGGATAAAAATAGAAGTAAAAGAAGACATATTTTGCATTTATACATTGTGATAAATAGCCTTGAAGCTGATGTTGAAAGTGAGAAAGGACGGCGAAAACACAAGACATGTACCAAGAAATATATTGAGAAACCTAACCATCGCCGTTCTTGTTACCACAAACGAAGCCGCAGCATTGTTCTGGCCGTTTAAAAACTTGTACCGTAGGGACTAAATAGGGTATAACTCCCTAGGCCTATGTCCGATAATGTAATTTCATGTGCGTTTGGGCTTTTAACGCTTTTTTATGTGATGGGGGGCTGTCGGGTAAAGCCAATTAAAAAAAGGTATATACTATATATAGTGATAATTAAAGTTTTAAACCTTTGAAATACGAAAGCAAAGGAGCTTGAAATTCAGACGAGATGTAAAGTGACACTAAGTATTGAACCTACATGGAAGTGGTGAGAAAGTCATTGGCCGAAGACCTGGTGAATCACATCACTCCTCACTTGGCCCGTCCTAGTGACCCGATCATTATATTAGGCTGAAGAAGTTGTGGCAGCACCACTTTCAAAATTCAATAAAGGGAAGGTACAAAACACCAGTAACTTTACAAAGAATCTAATTGAACATTACGAAAGTCATCCACCAAAATATTATTTCCGAGTTGAATTCTGCAAATTCCATTGTCAGTTCACTTCAAGCGAGACAAGTACAATAGTACACTTCTCCATTTATCCATATCAGCAGACAATGATGGCAGTGCAAATTTAAAAACAATATTTCATTTGTATCAAAGTTGTACCTTCCCTTTATCAAAGATTGTGTTCCAACCCTGTATACATTTTAAAGTTGGTTTCAGTTTTAACATTTATAAGTTATAACTTTCATGAACAAAATACACAGTAATTAAACAACATTAACAAATGATATTTTTCTTAATTTGATTTATTTAAATCTTTCTTTGTAATGACAACAAATTTATAATTTACTAAATATTTATTTTTAATAAGTACTTGATTGCAATCACAGCTTGGTAAATAATGAGTCAAATTCAAGAGCAATATTTTTTTTTTTTAAATATTTATATTTATTTAAATTTCTAATTTACTAAATATTTATTTTACTAAGTACGTGATTGCAATCACAATTTAGTAAATGAATCAAATTCAAAAGCAATATTTATTAAAATGGAGAAATTATTAAAATTTTTACAGCAGATCTTTGTGATTATACAAAAATTACTAGTCCTTGTTTTTACAATCCGCCTAAATAAAACTACAAAACATTCGCTCTGTCAATACCTTACTTATAAAAATTGCTTTGTATAATTAGCATGTGAACAAATTACTGGAATAATTGAAAATTTTTCTGAAATTCAATGTTTGACAATCTTGCCTACAGAGTGCTGTATGTGTTGAATTTTATTCTAACTTGATTTGGACCAATGGACAAAAACAAATATAAAATAAATGGTCTCGTATTTTTTTTATTATAAGAGGTCCATATTTTCATTAATATACATGTAGTTGTTCAATTTATAAGACCATGCTCTTCTGCCAAGTAGATTGCTTACACTGCTGGTAACCAAGCAATCAAGACACCAGCCCCTCTCCCCAATCCACCAATTACACACATATTTCTACTGCCGCACCCTACTGGTCACACCCCGCCCCATCCCCAATCCCCACCCCATCCCCAATCCCCACCCCATCCCCAATCCCCACCCCCACCCCACCCCCCACCCCACCCCACACCCCACCCCACACCCCACCCCACACCCCACCCCACCCCACTATACCACACATTCCAAATGACCCTATCCACATTGATTTGAACAATGATTAAGATGTTTAATTAAAGACACAAAACAATAAAAACATCGGTTATTCAGTAGTTTTCTATAAATTTAAGCCCCTTAGCTGTATTTCGCGTTTACACACCGGAAGTTGCATTATTTGGCAACTGGTTGCCGTATACAGCAACGTTGCCGTATTTGGAGTTTTCCCGGACTGATGTAAACATTCTTTAGACCTATCCTTGATCGATTTATCGAATTTTAAGCACCATAGCAAGGCTGTAGTGTAGAACTGATTTTCATAATATAATTCAGATCACACATAAGTTTATTTGAGTGATGAAGGATTCTCTTGTAAAATGCTTTTAATTTTAACCCTCCTACAATCAGTGCAAAGAAAGTCTCCCAAAGAAAGTATCATTTCCAATCCTCATTGACTACACATTCCTCTCCTTAAGTGTGTCCTCAAAAAGGAAAATCTGTGATATTTTGTCATATTTAGATAGAAAAGTGGCGGTTGTATTATACATTCTTTCCAATAAGCCTTATCGAAATTGCCGCGAACATGTGTGTTGACTTGAAAACAACCTCGTACCTTGGAAAAAATGTGTACCCTTGTGTACGAGGATATGTGAAAAGTCAAAAGGGGAACGATTTTTTTTTTGGAGATAAGTTGCAAGTTTTTATGTATATTCCTCGAAATTGATAAGACTTAAATTAATATTATATCTAACCAATTTTAAAAAAAAATTCTCCGTAATGTCATAATACATAAAAAACTTCTAACTTATCACCAAAAAAAATCACCCCCTATTGACTTTTCACAAGGGTACTCATAAATACGCATGCTCGCGGCAATTCCGATAAGGCTTATTACACTGATCCTGCATTTCAGTCATATGGCATGGATTAACCAATAGGATTAACCCTAACACTCCTCAATCCTCCAAAATCCTCATTGCAGTTTTGGAGGATTTTGGAGGATTGAGGATGAATGGTGTTTGAAAAACATGAGGATTTTGGAGGATTGAGGATGAATGGTGATTGAAGCATATGAGGATTTTGGAGGATTGAGGATGAATGGTGTTTAAAAAACATGAGGATTTTGGAGGATTGAGGATGAATGGTGTTTGAAAAACATGAGGATTCTCCCCCCTTTCCTCCCTCCCCCTTTCCTCCCTCCCCCCTTTCCTCCCTCCCCCCTTTCCTTCCTCCCCCCTTTCCTCCCTCCCCCCTTTCCTCCCTCCCCCCTTTCCTCCCTCCCCCCTTTCCTCCCTCCCCCCTTTCCTCCCTCCCCCCTTTCCTCCCTCCCCCCTTTCCTCCCTCCCCCCTTTCCTCCCTCCCCCCTTTCCTCCCAGTGTTTTTATGGTTGGAGGATTGAGGAGGTGTGTACCACTTATTTTGAACATAGCGCAAAATTTTGGAGGATTTTGGAGGATTGAGGATGAATGCATTTTTTGGGGTAGGGCAATCGGAGGATTTTGAAGGATTGAGGATGGTACCTAGCAACTAGGGTCTAGTGCGTTAGGGTTTTAAGCCTTTCCTACACATGGAGGCCACTCAGATCCACTAAATTTTCAGTATGTTTTTCACCAACCTTTAGTACATACAAGCCTGCTGTCCTTTCCAAGTAATCTTACAAAATCAACTGTGTGCCATCCAAGGCCACTGTAAATGTTTGAACATATTAGTATGGCCTGCAATGTATCGATGGGAGACCACTTTACCCTGCAATCTCAGTGGTGTGACAGTGCACAGAAGGGTAACCATAGGAGGCCACTGGCAACAGCTAATGGCTTGGAGTGGCCTGAATGGGTTGTTTCAAAAATTGCACTGATTGTACTAGGAGGCAGGGACGTGCACAGGGTTGTAGAGGGGCAGGGGCTCAGAGTCTGAAAAGGGCAGTGTAATTCCATGCGAGCTCGCGCGCTATGCGCGCTAAAAAAATTTTGGGCGTTTATTTATTAATAAAAACGCATAATATGGTTTTTAACATTACAATCAGATCAGATTATGTTGATGACTGGTTTTCATTTACAATCTGATCTGGTGGTGAGTGAGCCTATAGTCAAGGACCAAGTCCACCAAGTCTAATTATCCCCTTAAGTCTCAAATTTATAATAAACGTATCATATCACCTGATATTTGCACAAGAAAACGGAGCTCCGCCTAGTCAAACAATCATAAAGTGCACCAATAACACAAAACCGAAAATGAACATGTATTGGGGCAAATAGCTTACCTACCTAATGAAGTAAGTGTAGTAGTTGCTTTGAAGTAGGCTAACTGTAAGACATACATGTAGGTCTCGAGTGGGAGCGGGATGTCAATTTCGTGTTTCAGTGACAGCGTGTGCCTGCCTATCAAAGACGTATAGGCGCGCGCGGCTATGCGTGAAATCTAGTTTCGCGGAGGGGCACATGCAGGCCCGTGCACAGGAATAGTAAGGGGCATCTCTGCTGACCTAATATTTATTCTAATTTTATTCTATCCTGACATCTTTCAACTAGGCAGGGCAGTCTATGCTAACAGGAACTTAATAATTCATTCAAAAAAAAAAAAAAAAAAAAAACCTTGGGCTAAAAAGGGCACTTTTTATACTAGGCAAAAAGGGCAGGGGCTCAAGCACCCTTTGGGACCTATGTATGCACGTGCCTGCTAGGAGGGTTAACATTACTGTTGTTATGTCTGTCATGCGATTAGCTTTTATTATGCAGTGGTATGTCTGAGTTTAAGGGTGGGTGGGGAAGAGTGCCATTATAAGCTATTGATATTGCCACGCGCATGCCCATTGACTTAAGTGTGACTACCTCACAGTTTGGAACAAATGAGTAACCTTGCATATGAGGATGTGTGTAAAGTCAACAGGGAGCAAGTTTTTGTGGTGATAAGTTTTTCCGTATTATATCAACAATATGGCAATTTCTCTTTTGAAAATTGATTAGATCATAAACAATACTTATAAATTTATTATATCTGATTGGATTGATGTGTTGTGGTCGTCAAAAATGTTTAAAAGGAATGGTACAACATTGGTGATAACCCAATTAACGACTTAACCCTTCTATGACTGCAGGGGTCAAAATCAGTCCAAATGTTGATATACTTGCCAAGGTATATCTAGTGCACTTAACCCTTCTATGACTGCAGGGGTCAAAATCAGTCAAAATGTTGATATACTTGCCATGGTATATCTAGTGCACTTAACCCTTCTATGACTGCAGGGGTCAAAATCAGTCAAAATGTTGATATACTTGCCATGGTATATCTAGTGCACTTAACCCTTCTATGACTGCAGGGGTCAAAATCAGTCAAAATGTTGATATACTTGCCAAGGTATATCTAGTGCACTTAACCCTTCTATGACTGCAGGGGTCAAAATCAGTCCAAATGTTGATATACTTGCCATGGTATATCTAGTGCACTTAACCCTTTTATGACTGCAGGGGTCAAAATCAGTCCAAATGTTGATATACTTGCCATGGTATATCTAGTGCACTTAACCCTCCTATGACTGCAGGGGTCAAAATCAGTCCAAATGTTGATATACTTGCCATGGTATATCTAGTGCACTTAACCCTCCTATGACTGCAGGGGTCAAAATCAGTCCAAATGTTGATATACTTGCCATGGTATATCTAGTGCACTTAACCCTCCTATGACTGCAGGGGTCAAAATCAGTCCAAATGTTGATATACTTGCCAAGGTATATCTAGTGCACTTAACCCTCCTATGACTGCAGGGGTCAAAATCAGTCCAAATGTTGATATACTTGCCAAGGTATATCTAGTGCACTTAACCCTCCTATGACTGCAGGGGTCAAAATCAGTCCAAATGTTGATATACTTGCCAAGGTATATCTAGTGCCCAAAACCATGCTATGACTGCAGGGGTCAAAATCAGTCCAAATGTTGATATACTTGCCAAGGTATATCTAGTGCACTTAACCCTCCTATGACTGCAGGGGTCAAAATCAGTCCAAATGTTGATATACTTGCCATGGTATATCTAGTGCACTTAACCCTCCTATGACTGCAGGGGTCAAAATCAGTCCAAATGTTGATATACTTGCCATGGTATATCTAGTGCACTTAACCCTCCTATGACTGCAGGGGTCAAAATCAGTCCAAATGTTGATATACTTGCCATGGTATATCTAGTGCACTTAACCCTCCTATGACTGCAGGGGTCAAAATCAGTCAAAATGTTGATATACTTGCCAAGGTATATCTAGTGCACTTAACCCTCCTATGACTGCAGGGGTCAAAATCAGTCAAAATGTTGATATACTTGCCATGGTATATCTAGTGCACTTAACCCTCCTATGACTGCAGGGGTCAAAATCAGTCAAAATGTTGATATACTTGCCATGGTATATCTAGTGCACTTAACCCTCCTATGACTGCAGGGGTCAAAATCAGTCAAAATGTTGATATACTTGCCATGGTATATCTAGTGCACTTAACCCTCCTATGACTGCAGGGGTCAAAATCAGTCAAAATGTTGATATACTTGCCATGGTATATCTAGTGCACTTAACCCTCCTATGACTGCAGGGGTCAAAATCAGTCAAAATGTTGATATACTTGCCATGGTATATCTAGTGCATAACCCTCCTATGACTGCAGGGGTCAAAATCAGTCAAAATGTTGATATACTTGCCATGGTATATCTAGTGCATAACCCTCCTATGACTGCAGGGGTCAAAATCAGTCAAAATGTTGATATACTTGCCATGGTATATCTAGTGCACTTAACCCTCCTATGACTGCAGGGGTCAAAATCAGTCAAAATGTTGATATACTTGCCATGGTATATCTAGTGCATAACCCTCCTATGACTGCAGGGGTCAAAATCAGTCAAAATGTTCATATACTTGCCATGGTATATCTAGTGCACTTAACCCTCCTATGACTGCAGGGGTCAAAATCAGTCAAAATGTTGATATACTTGCCATGGTATATCTAGTGCACTTAACCCTCCTATGACTGCAGGGGTCAAAATCAGTCAAAATGTTGATATACTTGCCATGGTATATCTAGTGCACTTAACCCTCCTATGACTGCAGGGGTCAAAATCAGTCAAAATGTTGATATACTTGCCATGGTATATCTAGTGCACTTAAACCCTTCTATGACTGCAGGGGTCAAAATCAGTCAAAATGTTGATATACTTGCCATGGTATATCTAGTGCACTTAACCCTTCTATGACTGCAGGGGTCAAAATCAGTCAAAATGTTGATATACTTGCCAAGGTATATCTAGTGCACTTAACCCTTCTATGACTGCAGGGGTCAAAATCAGTCAAAATGTTGATATACTTGCCATGGTATATCTAGTGCACTTAACCCTTCTATGACTGCAGGGGTCAAAATCAGTCAAAATGTTGATATACTTGCCATGGTATATCTAGTGCACTTAACCCTTCTATGACTGCAGGGGTCAAAATCAGTCAAAATGTTGATATACTTGCCATGGTATATCTAGTGCACTTAAAAGTCAAACACTGTCAAACCTTATGTGTAGTAAGTACATTTACAGGTCAAAATGAGTTGACCATTTTTGACTGGTAAAAGTATTGTCTGGTATTGTTCAGGGTGGTCAAAATGTCCAAAATGCCCCTGTGTGCGCATTTGGGTCAACAGTCAAAACAGACAGTTGACTGGTTTTGACCACTATAGCTACTTGTCACTAACGTGCAGCTAGAGTAGGAGGGTTAATAACTAAACATTTACTTGGTAAGCCTTGGTAAAAATGACATTTTTTTCTGTATTAGATAAATACACTTCAGACAGAATCATTTCTCAAGCATCAATGAAATTTGTACCAATACATTAGTATTGGTACAAGTTTCATTGGTACAAATTTCATTGATGCTTGAGAAATGATTCTGTCTGAAGTGTATTTATCTAATACAGAAAAAAATGTCATTTTTTTTAAAAAGTTTGTAAAACAAAAAATTAAAGACAATTTGTTGTTTTCTTAAAAATGCGAACATAGAGCATGTACGTACATAATAGTTAATGAAAAATGAGTATAAGGTTTGATCTTGTTCCAGATAGTTGTATTAATAGTTTTTCATCTTTGAAATTTAAGCAACGAACCATTCTTAAAATAGTCAGCATGAAAACAATTATTTTATATAACCATCTGGTCAAGGTGTTAGCAAGGTTTTATAACTAGGGTGTCCAAATTTGGTGGAAATGTCAAAACAGGGTGTCCGAATTGTTCACTTGACAATACTTTTACATGTAAATGACAGATGAAATAGGGTGTCCACAATTGAAACAGGGTGTCCAAAAGACACCCAGACACCCCTCTGGTTAATACTGTACTATGCGTCTGGTCTGGTACTTCTGATTTCACACAATAATCTTTTGCTTAGCATTTCCTGATGAACTCTCCAAACTATGATGATAACTGATTGATTTATACTTTTTCTATTAAAAATTTTTTTTAAATAGTTATTTACTGGTTATTTTTGATTTCAAATGTGGAACTAGTTCAGTGAGATAATAAATAATAAGTGTGATATTAAATATATATATGCTAGTTCCAAGTAATATTGGGTTAAAGTCAGTTCAATCAGCACTTTGGTACACTAACTCTCTGTAAAGTAAGCCTAAAGGATATAATTAGCTTTTGCTCGCTAAACCATATAAAAGTCCAAAAGTCATATGCATTACATATGTTGACTCATGATAAATGTTGTTTACTCAAGTCTGGTAAACCCAAACAGTATTGACTTCAGTCTTTGTTACTGACATTATTCAAATAAAACTCACAAAAAGCTTCAAAAATGTTAAAATGGAATCTTGGATCTGATTTTCATTTGGAACGAATCTTGGACGTGTCATTTAATTAAGCCAAGGTAAATTCTTGGATGGAATTGATTTTTCCTGATTCAAAAACCCAAACATGATTCCACTTTAAAAAAAAACCTTTGAAGTACTTGACATGGAGGCCACTGTGATCCACTAAAAAGGCACTAAATTTCCAATATGTTCTTCACCAACCTTTAAAGCATACAAGCCACTGCTGTCCTTTCCAAGTAATCTTACAAAATCAACCCAGTGCCACCCAAGGCCACTGTAAATAAGACCATCTCTGATTACATACTCAACACACACTGAAGGCCATTACAAACCACAGTCTTTAGTGGTTTTGTGTAGGTGTGTTTACAGTCAAAATACATGGTCAGGTTTACAGCTGGTTGTAGCTGGTTGTTTGAACATAATTAGTATGGCCTGCAATACATGTATCAATGGGAGACCACTTTACCCTGCAATCTCAATGGTATGCCAGTGCACAGACAATGACAGAAGGATAACCATAGGAGGCCACTGGCAACAACTGCAACAGCTTGGAGTGGCCTGAATGGCTTGTTTCAAAAATTATACTGATTGTAGGAAGGTTCTAAAGACAATTTGGGCTTTTAACCCTCCTACTGTTTGACAATTTGAAACCATTCAAAATTTCCACTTACCAAAATGCCCATTGGTTTTGTACACACATGGTGATACCATTTGAACAGTGTTGGTAGCAAGCTTTACTACCATTCAAATCTATTCAAATGCATAGAGGGTCCATTGATTCACCACTTAGAAGTATCCAAACAAGGTTTTGTATTAGCTGTACTACCATTTGGAAAGATCCAAACAAGGATTTGTATTAGCTGACCTACCATTCAAGACCATTTGGGGGAATCAATACTGTACACAGTTATTTCACCATTCAAAACCACAAAAGCGAATGGTTTCAAATGGTGGATCAACTTGTATGAAAAAGGTACCAGAAGTAGGAGGGATAAGGAACCGAATATATATGACTGCAGTCTTTCAGAAAAAAAAGTAAGAGATCTGTCTTTCCTGTTAGGATTAGCAAATTGCAGCTGCCTCTTTTATAAAAGGAATTTTTCCAACAGATATCTTGTGCGTGAAATTTGGAATGTTTCTGTATGGGTTTGCCGATTGGAATCTACCTGACTCCAAAATTGTTGAACTCGCCCCGAGCCTAGTCTAAATTGTCCAATAGAATACCAGGGGGGAGGGGGATAGAGCCATGGGTCGATTACCATGGGAACAGTCACCATGGGGACCATCACCATTGGGATGAGGCTGGTCCAGACTAGCACGGCTGTCGTTAATTTTATTGTCGGCAGTCTCCTCTCTTTTCAGCAGTCCCCACCTCTTATCATAAAATAATAAAACTGAAACCAAAGGTTCACTTCTCAGTTTGGAGAGACATTGTGCAAACATTTCTGGACAATGTTTATTTGAACAATATAATTCTAGTCAACAAGATTTATGTGTACATGTACATGTACATATGCATTCAATAATGCATTCATTTCTAAGCCATTCAAATGTCATGGTCTTATGTGTGTAAATAAGGTCATGTACATTGTAAATCTTCCAGTCTTGACTATTGATACAGTTCATAAGTTTTCTAGCTCTGTTTTGACGCTTGATCAAGTTTTATTTGCATGTTTCAGCAAAGTGGTAGTACCAAGTGTTTATTTTTATGTTTTATTTCACACAGGTCTGTTTTGTACAGTCACTTATTTACATTGCCTTGGTACATACATGTACATGTAGATCTGCATTCATGATAGGGGTCATCAGTTGACCTTAATCTTAATCAAATAATCCAATTTATTTTTAATCATAATACTTCTTCTGGACCTTTAGGCCTGGAATTTCACTACCTCCGTTGATCTGGACATGGACTTAGGGCCCCTTCCAAATATTTCCAGTGATGAATATTCGGATGTTCTAATAGAAGAGTCCCTTACTCAGGAATAGTGGCTATGCCCTGAGACGAATGAAATTCCAGGACTGGACTCTCTAGTCCGAGTGAAGTGTCCAAGCCTTGGACTTCAAGGAGACAGCAGAGATGCTCAAGCAATACATTGATCTCGATACGGCATTACGGAAACAGTCCCTGCCCACCCTTAGGTTAGGTGAAGATTCAGTAAACACCATCTGCATAAAAACAAAGTGTTTGACCTACATTGAAAAGAACTGACTACCAGCCAAAGTACATATAGATTTTTATGACAGTTTGGCTGAGTATGGTAAGCAAGTTTTTTCTGCTCAGCAGCTCTGTGAAATTGGTCTCTGCCTTGTTGCCCCTTGGTATCTGCCTTGTTGCCCCTTGGTATCTGCCTTGTTGCCCCTTGGTCTCTGCCTTGTTGCCCCTTGGTCTCTGCCTTGTTGCCCCTTGGTCTCTGCCTTGTTGCCCCTTGAAATGTTCTCAAAGACACCTTGTTTTTCATTTGGAAGATCCCCTTTCCAAGGAGAAATTGCATTGACCCCATGAGCCAATACAGTAGCTCAAGGCTTGGACGACCACAACTTGTGTTTGTTGCAAGCCCATCAGGCAACCACTTGTTTGTCTGTAACCAAACTTTTTATCCTCTTTAAGTTTGATTTATTCTCGATGTTGGTTTCAAACTAGAGAACTATGACTTTAACTGGGTGCTATCTTTCTCTTTCTTGTACAGACGCTGTCGTCATTGCGTCATTAGAGTGCAAATAGTTTAATACTTATTTACAAACATTTCAATTTCTGAATTCTCACTCTACTGATGCCACCATTTTAAAGATAACAAACGTTAACCCAAACCTCCCCATATCCTTCAAAATCCTCCAAGGGGCACTTTGTTGGAAAGTGGTACTTTCACCTCTTCAAATGGGACAAAATTACTACCTGGCAAGAAGTACAGGCCATAAGTGCTGAATATGAAAGATCAATGAAAATGCATGGTGCATTTTGAAGATAAGGGCATGTTTCCAAAAGTGCACTGATGGATTTTGGAGGATTCAGGAAGGTTCCTAGCCAGAATACCAAGGGGGGTTAGGGTTCAGGAAGGTTCCTAGCCAGAATACCTGTAGATGGTTAGGGTTCAGGAAGGTTCCTAGCCAGAATACCTAGGGGGTTAGGGTTCAGGAAGGTTCCTAGCCAGAATACCTAGGTTACGGTTCAGGAAGGTTCCTAGCCAGAATACCTATAGAGGGATAGGGTTCAGGAAGGTTCCTAGCCAGTATACCTAGGGGTTAGGGTTCAGGAAGGTTCCTAGCCAGAATACTTAGGGGGTTAGGGTTCAGGAAGGTTCCTAGCCAGAATACCTAGGGGGTTGGGGTTCAGGAAGGTTCCTAGCCAGAATACCTATAGAGGGTTAGGGTTCAGGAAGGTTCCTAGCCAGAATACCTAGGGGGTTAGGGTTCAGGAAGGTTCCTAGCCAGAATACTTAGGGGGTTAGGGTTCAGGAAGGTTCCTAGCCAGAATACCTAGGGGGTTAGGGTTAGGAAGGTTCCTAGCCAGAATACCTATAGATGGTTAGGGTTCAGTAAGGTTCTTAGCCAGAATACCTAGGGGGTTAGGGTTCAGGAAGGTTCCTAGCCAGAATACTTAGGGGGTTAGGGTTCAGGAAGGTTCCTAGCCAGAATACCTAGGGGGTTAGGGTTCAGGAAGGTTCCTAGCCAGAATACCTATAGAGGGTTAGGGTTCAGGAAGGTTCCGAGCCAGAATACCTAGGGGGTTAGTATTAATGGTGCTCAGCATCCATCTTTTGTTGTCCATACAGAAAATCTGTTGACATACATTTTCTGTTTTCTCTACCTTTCTAGTAAGACAACTAACAATACATGTTGGGCAACTAGACAAACTGCCTGCCTGAAGGCCCAGTGAAGGGCAAACAAAACAATTGTGAGCCATGCACATCACACATATCATGTACTATTAATAGTTCAAAAATGAAGATGAAAAGCTTGCACAGTGTTCGCCCTCTTGAGGGACAAACTATGTGTGAAGACTAGAGACAGATGATGCTACCCGACCAGGGTTGACTAATGATCTGCAGCTAAGGTGTCAGAGCGAGCGCCAAGCACAAACCATGCTGCACAGATTTGTGCAATTTGAGCTGTTTTTACGCATGTGTGGCAAGTTGCCACGCTTCCTTTTTCCTGTATACACGGAATGCAACTTGGCTGTGAAAATCACCCGAAATAAACCAAACAAATCCAGGAAAAAGATATATATAAAATAGTATACTTAATTTTGTTTAAACATACATGTACTCATAATGTACCACAGATCATCCAGAATGCAAAACCCTTGTGACCATTTTTAAAATAATGTTTTTTTAATGTATATCTTGATTCAAAGAGAGTAAGCATACTCATAGAAGCATTTTGGCCAACATTACCAATGTGAGTGAGTGTCTGTGGGTGCGGTGCTTACTGGGCCAAATTTCAGCCTGGGCATAGGAGGGTTAATGTACAATTTTGGTTCTAACCAGATCATCAAATTTACAATTCATTATCTGAAACTTACTTGATGTCGGTACACATATATATTAATTATCTTTAAAAAAATTCTTTTGATGTGTTTTCCTCTTATAGATTAACCCTAACCCTCGAGCTATTTTGGCTAAGAAGCTTCCTGAATCTGCAAAAATCCAACACAATGCACAAACACTACCACTTAATTGTTGGCCTCTTGTAAAGTATCCCTGTCTGGGCTATACAGTACCGAGTCCATCAAAATACAACACCATGCAGTAACACTACCACCCAACTGTTGGACTTAGCTGGAATTGGGACACCCGGCCCCATGTAAAGTATTCCTGTCTGGGCTATACAGTACCTAGTCCATCAAAATACACCACCATACAGTAACACTACCACCCAACTGTTGGACTTAGCTGGAATTGGGACACCCGGCCCAATGTAAAGTATCCCTGTCTGGGCTATACAGTACCGAGTCTATTAAAATCCAACAAACCCTGCTGTTGGAGTTTGAATGGTTTAGGGTGGTTAGGATTAAACAAAGTAAATATACAGTAATGTTGAGTTTACAAAAAGTTAAAAGTAAAAACATAAAAAAACATGAAATTTTAGTTTAGTGATATATATATTTTTTTGAAAACTAATGTTGTACCTTCTCTTTAATTAATTAATCCTGCTACACATGGAAGCCACTCCCAACCACTAAATGTCCAATATGTTGTACACGTATTGTTTGTGCATATGAGCCACACTAACCTTTTAATTAATCTCTGAGGCCACTGGAGACTACTGTACAAAAACCATCATTGGGATTTTCAGCAGTTATTTTGTAAACACAGACTCTCAAGAGTAAGCCACCACCAGCCACTGAGACTGGAACATAATAGTATGCCCTGCAATACATTACATTACATTACAAAAAGTATTTATCATGCGCCATTCCCGAGAGGCTCATGGCGCTTACAAATGTTAATATGACATAAATCACAAACCACTAAAACCAACAGACATATGAGGTATTATGTTACTATGCAGTATAGCCATTAGGAGTCACTGCCTTCCATAGCAATGGCTTGGAGCATGGAGGAATCCTTCCTCCATGCTTGGAGTGACCCCAATGGTTTGTTCATAAATTTGCACTGGTAGTAGGAGGGTTAAACATGTACATGTACATTACATGTACACTTAAGAGTTTACATAACTGCTAGTACTCATTGAATAGGATCATGAACTCGGAGAGCATGCAGCAATTCAATATCTCATGCATGCAGGTGTTTAGAAAAGAAAAGAAAAAAGCGTAACAGAGAGCCCAAGTAATGACATCATGTTAACAAAATTACTGAACCATGTTGTAAGTGTTGTGTCATAGAAAACCCCCGAAACAAACAATAGTGTTGAACCATAGAGAAAGGAATATGGTTGAACCAGCTGCCATGGAAACGTGACTTCATGGGGTACTCTATTATACCTTAATAATGGTATGCACTGTACAAACGTACAGTACACTACACTTTATACATATTTACACACAATGTCGAGGGCTTAAAACCAGAACTGGTTATGTCCAAAATTGACATTTTGAAGAAAAATGAGTTTAAAAGTTTGAATCTTTCTGAAAAATCATAAAAATGGACATACCCAGTTCTGGTTTTAAACCCTCGATGTATAGATTGTATATATTGTACAAAATATTGTTGAATTTTGTGTTAACTTTGCACTATTTTTTATTGGGCGTCATTTGGAGAGCCCTAGATTCCTGGTGTCTCCAGTGATTTTTAACCCCTAGCTGTGATAAATCTGATGTGATAAATTTCAATACTTTTTCACCTGTCATTTTACAATGTATATCCATGTATATTAATATTTTAATTTTCTTGTACATGTATGTATTTTTCATTAACCCTAACCACCCCCAAATCCTAAAAAATCCCTCAAGGGGCATTTTTTTGGGGGAAAATCCAGCACTGTTGAAAACTGGTACTTTCACCTCTTCAAATGGGGCAAAATTACTACCTGGCAAGAAGTACAGGCCATAAGTGCTGAATATGAAAGATCAACGAAAATGCATGGTGCATTTTGAAGATAAGGGCATGTTTCCAAAAGTGCACTGATGGATTTTGGAGGATTCGGGAAGGTTCCCAGCCAGAATACCTAGGGGGTTAGGGTTAAAGAAGGTTCCTAGCCAGAATACCTATAGGGGGGTTAGGATTCAGGAAGGTTCCTAGCCAGAATACCCATAGGGGGTTAGGGTTCAGGAAGGTTTCTATAGCCAGAGTACCTACGGGGTTAGCGTTGATGATGTATGCAAACAAGTTCAGGTATACTGATTTAATACTGAACATTCAACCCAATGCAAGTCAAATGACCCCTGCATTATTATTCATCTGGAGTGTCGTGGCCGAGCGGTCTAGCGCACCGAACTCAAGTTCTGGTGTTGCCAGCAGCAGGGTGTGGGTTCGAGCCCCGGTCGTGACACTTGTGTCCTTGAGCAAGATACTTAACCATAATTGCTTCGTCCTTCGGATGGGACGTTAAGCCGTAGGTCCCGTGTACTAGATTAAGTAATGCACGTAAAGAACCCAGAACACTTATCGTGGAAGTGTAAGGGTTTACCCCGTGTTTCTGGTTCACATTGCAAGCGCCCTTGTTTACAGGTTTCCTCAGGCTTTCGAGCTTACAGTGCTTAAGTGCGCTTTTCTGAGGCATCCCTTGGTTTCATTACCAGAAATGATTAATAATAATAATAATAATAATAATAATAATAATAATAATAATAATAATAATAATAATAATAATAATAATAATAATAATAATAATAATAATAATAATAATAATAATAATAATAATTAATAATAATAATAATAATAATAATAATAATAATAATAATAATAATAATAATAATAATAATAATAATAATAATAATAATAATAATAATAATAATAATAATAATAATAATAATAATAATAATAATAATAATAATAATAATAATAATAATAATAATAATAATAATAATAATAATAATAATAATAATAATAATAATAATAATAATAATAATAATAATAATAATAATAATAATAATAATAATAATAATAATAATAATAATAATAATAATAATAATAATAATAATAATAATTCATTCAGGTTTCCAGTCTTTACATTAGCATTTTGCACATTTCATACGAATGGTGTCTTAATTTGTTCCTGTGCTCCAGGCTACATGTAGCTTAAACACCATAGTTTCCGGCAGTACTGTGCCTTAACGTACACAGATACAGCCGATAATTTCTCTCTAGCGGAACAAAAATCCCTGTCCCCCCATCTGTTCTGACACATAGAAAGAAGCAATAATTAAATTTGACCTGGAGCGAAAATCAATATAGGAATGTAGCTTACTACACTGCATCAATGTGTGGTTGTGTGGTTGTGTACAATTAGATGCAGAAAGAAGCTGGTGACATGTACAGATTAAATCATCTTCCTGAGAAATTGAATTTCATTATACTATGAAGTATGTACATGTACATACACTGTACATGTACATGTACATGTATGTACGGGGTACCAGTCTAGGGAGTTTATTTACAAATGTAATAACCCCAAATAAATTCAAGGTTATATGTATATACTTAACCTCAGGCCAATTTCATAGACAGGCATGCACCTTTTCAGCTGATCAGCTGATTTCCTCTTTTCTTTTCTTAATAATAGTGCTATAGAAAACTGAAAAACACTGTACAAAGTTTTGTGTGCTCGGCCATTTCCTCTTTTTTTTGCAATTACAAAGTTGCATGTCTGCATAGAGCTGCAAAACAGAAAACAAATGCTTACTAGAAAAAGTTGCTTAGTAGATTTCTTTGGTTACCAGCCAAACTGTAATACACAATGTATGCATTTTGGCTGGTAGTCTGTTTCATATTGCTTAAGAAAAAATATTTGCTTAGCAGATTTCTTTGGTTACCAGCCAAACTTTCCTACGAAATGTATGTATTTTGGCTGGTAGTCCGTTTTATATTGCTTAGCAAAATTCTCTGCTTAGCAGCTCTGTGAAAGTGGCCGCTGGTTTTACCAACTGAAGCTTGTTTATAAAAAATAAATGGAAAAACAATTCTAAATTTGTCCAACCTGTGCGTGCAGAACAGAACATAACATTTATTGTACATGTATAACATGTAATAGGCAAATACTGTACAAATACATGAAGGTAATTAAACTGCTACATGAGTATGCAATTACTTTCTTTGAATCAACATGTGCAGTGTACATTTACATGAGAATAAAATATTGGAAATATATATGCATTCAGAATAACACAGGCTCTGTATTCATTCATACATGGAGTGTACAGTGTACTTCAAATTGTTTTCTTATTAAAGGGACACTATTGTCACGATCAACAGGGCATGGAATCGGAATGCTAGTTTTAGATTAACTCGGTGAATGAAGACAATACCCCACATGATATGGTCACACTAACGTTGCTGGTGAATAAGTGAGCCAGTTATTTCCAGTCACTTTGTTCATAGTTTGGTGAAATTATTGCATTGGGTGATAAACAATTGATTTAATTTTGCCCTACACCGACGTGTGTATAGCACTAGCTTACTAGTGCAGATGTCTTAACCTCTCAACCACCGTTTGTTTGTTTGTTTATTCTATCTTTATTCTGGATATCTCTTTCAATACAAAGTACTGGTCTCCCAAGAGGTCCAGATTAAAACATTATTGTATTCTACACTACATGTATTTAAAATGTACAAAAGTATATACAAGATATATTTACAGTCAGTGTTCTAGCCAGGCATACAATAGCGTATCGGGCCGATTCGCTATAAAGAAATGCCGATACGCTATAAATCGGCCGATACGCTATTGATACGCTATAATTTATTCCATGGTTGAAAAAAAAAAAAAAATTCCTTTGTTCAGTTCGAGAACTAATTGTGAACAACAATAATTTGTTGCCACTGAGGCATTTATTTCATCTTGTAGGAAGCTTTATTGATACATTTTAATTGGCCGACAAATTTGTTTCTTTTCAAGAGAATGTTTTTGATGCGCCGCATTTGCAACTGTATGCGGCCTGCCGCGATCTATTTATGGCATTCAACGTTAAACACATTGACACTGGTTCCGCTACCACACTGCTTAGGCAAAAACCAGATGACCGGGTACCCGCGTGCCACGCAGAGTCGGGAAAGAGCGAAGTCTAAAAAGTGTCGGTTGTGAGTTACTATGATCATAGAGAAAGGACACAGCTATGATCATGCTATGACATGTTTTCTGTCGGAAATTTGTTTTGAGTGAAAGTTAAAAAACAACAACAAAAACAACCATCAGCAAACGGTAGTTGTTGAACATCTGATGTCCGCTGAGCACTGGCTGATGTCCGCCGGCCGCCAGCAGAAGTTCGACCTATGGAAACAGTTTCGTCTTCACGGCATCAAAACATTTGTAAATCTCATTCCAATATCATTTCCCTACCACCACTTTGTCACCAAGCTGATATATTTTTGTTTTGTTAATTAAGAAGAAATAAATTAAGAAGATGTTATTGATGAGAAAAATTAAAAAACGAAAATCGGAAATGCAAGACTTGATCGGCTATTCCCCAGGATATGTTCGGTAGGCAGATAATTAATGTTCAGTAGGCGGGCGTATAGCACAATTGCACCCTGCAAACAGGCCTCCATTTACTTGTAAATCAGGAATAACGGTAAACACTTTCTAAAACTGTTTTTCTTCTTAATTTACATACCCGACCGCTGTTTATATAATGCTGAAAGCATTATTTCTGAGCTGAGATTCTCCGCCACAGGTATTAATCCACAGAATTTAATTCCACAAAACCAAACATGTCAAAGATTTCTGAAGCTTTTCCGAGGTAAAAAATTCACTAATAGTTTGCACTCAGTCGAATAAATAGATGTCACCATTCTGCTCCAACCAGTCATAACTTTTTAAGTAGGTCTAAATTTATTGTTTTAAATTTTATGCTTTGAAACAACTGATTAAAAGACGCATTTTTGCCGACAGTCGGATCACTCACTCGAGCTACTTAGCCTTGGGACAATGTATACTGGTATCCTGTATCCTGGTATGTTGTTTCATACATGTATAGTTATATAGCTTGGAAACCAGCCAAGAACCAGGTCCCAGAGGTTAATGTCACCTGGTCTGGGATTGTAAAACCACAACCTGTCAGTCATTGTCAAGTGAACAATATCCCCAACTCTTGTCTTGGCACTAATCCCAAATTGATACATTCAACGTTCCAAAGTCGGCAGACAGTTCTTTGATGTGAACTTGTGACCCAGAAATTGTGTCTTTTTGGTTGCCGTTGTCTGTTTCTTTTTCTTTTAAAATACTTTGAACAGACTGGAGCTAGGATAATTCTAAGGCGTCTTTACAGCTGGCCTATGTTTTTTCGCTGAGCTTTTTTATTTTATTTACGCAATAACTGTGGACTTGGAAAATAGAGCTCTTACCTGCTGTCCAATAAAATACTTTGGGTGAAGCTTGCACTGCAGGGTTTCGTTTGTAAGAACCATTTTATTTATAGTTTTGTCAAGTTTAATTTAAAGTAGGCATAAGTCAAGGCATACATTGTAATGTATTGTATGGAATTTTTTGGATCATATCTGGCTTTGAATTATTGATAAAAACGATTAACTTTACTCACACATTTAAAGCTACAATTACTAACAACAATCCAATGTAAAGTGAATAAAACAATAATTAAGACAATAACAACATGAGTCCTGTAGGCCCTACTCTATTTTAAATTTTAAAGTTTGATATTAGTTGAGAAAAATGTGACAGAATTACATGTGCACATGTAAACATGTTAAAACCTACCAATTGAAAAGCAATAAATATTTTTATGTCTAAAAAAATATGGTTTTGTGTGACAAATTATATTATGCAATATGCCCCTAAATAGCCTCAGATTGCACCAGAGAGCATCTACAACCTAAAAGTTTCCCAGGGCCCTTAAGCGGGCCCCGGACCCCACGCCGTTGTGGCTTCGCACTACGCGCTCGCAGATTCGTGTCGTACAAATGCCCCTACGCTATAATTTAATCCTGGCTAGAACACTGTTTACAGTATGTGTACAAGTGTAAACATATAAATGTACATTAGGCCTATATATCAGTATACATGAAATCATAATATGTCAGCATTAATGAGTACTGATGGCATTTTTAAAAATACCGTCTTAACCTCTCGACCACTGAGCTTGCCTGATGACGATTGGCTGGCTAGAATCCTATATAGCAGCGGGTGCCGCGATATTTATCATCTGCACTGGTAAGCAGGAGGTCGTGGGTTCAAATCCCGCCTGAGTCGCCTGTGAAGTTTTTTCACAGACGCTCTGATAGTACTGTGTATACAGTGTTACACACACGTCGGTGTAGGGCAAAATTAAATCAATCACTTTGTTCATCTTAAATGAGGACACTGATTCCATACCCTGTTCAAAATCTGCTCTGATCGTGACGATATTGTCCCTTTAATCCTAACTCCCTGTTTGCCCTTCAGCCTGACAAATTACAATTGAACTTCTAGCGAAACCAACAAAATAAACAGTTCGGTGTTGCTAAGGAATTAAAAGGCTTCAGACTTTGTAAAGAATTGAATTATCCACGATTTGAAAGTGGATCGTCAAAACTTGTTTGAAAAAAGGGGTTTAACTTACAATGCACTGTACTTTTGCGACCATTATTAATGTTCTTTTTTTTCCCCAAGTATTGGTAACTTTGCAAGATGGATGAATAATATAGTAACGTTAAAAATACCTGTAACAACAATTTGCTTTTTCTCTAAGATTTAAGCTTGGATGCTTGTATACATGTAGTAGATATTGGCCTTCGGTTTTGAATCTAGCAGATTCTTTCTCAAAGGCAAAAAGAACCTGCTAGGTTTGAAATGTAATGCCAATAACTACTATTTTGCATTTATACTACAGGTCCTTTAGCCCTCCTACAATCAGTGCATTTTTTGAAACAACCCATTCAGGCCACTCAAAGCCATTAGCTTTTGCCAGTGGCCTCCTCTGGTTACCCTCTGTGCACTGTCACACCACTGAGATTGCAGGGTAAGATGGTCTCCCATTGATACATTGCAGGCCATACTAATATGTTCAAACATTTACAGTGGCCTTGGGTTGGCACACAGTTGATTTTGTAAGATTACTTGGAAAGGACAGCAGGCTTGTACATGTATGTACTGAAGGTTGCTCAAGAGCAGAATTTAGTGGATCGGAGTGGCCTCCATGTGTAGAAGGGTTAGGTTGGTAAGAAGTTTGCAACAGCAAATTCTCTATTAACCAGTTCGCGTCGGGAATAAAAATGTTTTTCTGGGCCCCTGTGGCGGGTTTCTTTTTCCCACACACACGTTAATGGAAGCTTCCACAGAGGGTGGCCGGCACTTCCGAGCATGTCACCGTGCACGCATGGCTGAACCGAGCATGCATACAAATATTCCGGAGTTTCCTGTGGCGTGTTTAGACGCTCTCCGATCCGCGGTGCAAAAGAAAATTGCATGTATACACGGCCTCCGACACGCACTGGTTAACGAAGTTAATTTTAACCCTACTTCACCATTCCGATCCACTAAATTTCCAATATGTTCTTCACCAACCTTTAAAGCATACAAGCCACTGCTGTCCTTTCCAAGTAATCTTACAAAATCAACCCAGTGCCACCCAAGGCCACTGTAAATAAGACCATCTCCGATTCCATACTGAACACACACTAAAGGCCATTACAAACCACAGTCTTTAGTGGTATTGTATTACAGTCAAAATACACATGTACATGGTCAGGTTTACAGCTGGTTGTTTGAACATACATGTATTAGTATGGCCTGCAATGTATCAATGGGAGACCACTTTACCCTGCAATCTCAGTGGTGTGACAGTGCTCAGAAGGGTAACCATAGGAGGCCACTGGCAACAGATATTGGCTTGGAGTGGCCTGAATGGGTTGTTTCAAAAAATTGCACTGATTGTAGGAGGGTTAATGTAAAAATCCATGCTCATTCGTGTACATGTACTTGTAGAATTTTTACTTTTTGTGAATTCCAGTCAAATGTACATGTGTACATGTATTAGATCACAGACCTGTGATTCCTCAGGATTTTTTCCTGATTTTAGGGTTTTCTACAAATCTCCCTTTGCCTAAATATTTTCTTTGAAAGAAGAGAAGTAGCCACCAAGGAGAGAAAGAAGTAGCCTGAATTGTGTCCAAACCTCTAGTTTCTTATTTGTGGGGATGTGGAGAGTTTGTAAATCCTCAAAAATTAAACATCCAGGAGGAGACCAAAGGGAGACCCAGGCCAGCTACCCATTTTTCAGGGTTTTACTTTTGTCAAATCACACCACTGAGATCAGCATCACTCTATGTGTACATGTACATGTATACATGTACAGTACATGATGTATGTATGTATAATTCACCATACTATCTGTACAGTACGGTACATACATGTACATGTATATAAATGCAGTCCTAATTTCCTCTTTGACCAGTCATCGTCTATATTTAGCTTGGCTGTGCAACCACCATCATAATTCACTGGCTGACTGGCTGTGGTCCCTGTGAGAACAATACGTGTATTAAACAATGCACACATGTACACTATAAAGTCTGTGTGACGAACACAATACAATTATCAATACAGGATGTTGGCCCACTTTCCAGACAGGTTTTGAAGAATTTTTAATACGTGACTTTAAAAAATAGGCTTAAATTATTTTCAAGACCTGCAGAATTATCCATCCTGTTCTACGTATGTATTGTACATGTATGTGTGTTATGTGTACTGCATCAGACTTCAAATTAAACATTTGAAAAACTTCCAAAGTTGCAATGGCTCAATGGATCAGTAAGGGGAGGGGTGGAGGAGGGGTGGAGTGAGGTGGAGGAAGGTGGAGAATTCCCTCCATAGAACCTATAGCACTGTAGCTTGTAACCTTGAGGTAACCTGTGAAGAGAAGACCATGGAAGTAAAATTCAGTTTTAGATGTGGGCGGAAAACCGCAGACAAATATTCTTGGAAAAACCCATGTTACATGTATCATGTAGAAACTAAAACCAGACATATATGTTTTACACGTATGGTACATGTACATATACAGTAATAATAATAATAATAATAATAATAATGTGGACTTATATAGCGCACGTATCCACCAAACTGGTGCTCAAGGCGCATTATATTATTACCCCTGCTCATCAGGCGCATAAATCATTCCTGAAACCATCTCAGCTCCCTGGAGAGTATACAGCTCAGTTGTTGCCATTACAGCGCATATAGGGCTAATCAAACACAACAACCAACTCTGCCCTCACAGGTACCCATTTACCCCTGGGTGGAGAGAAGCAATTATGGTAAAGTGTCTTGCTCAAGGACACAAGCACCATGGTCGCGGTTGGGATTCGAACCCACATTCTGACGACTCGGTCATCAGAGCACAAATCCGATGCACTAAACCGCTTGACCATGGCACTCCATGTACATTCTAAATTAAATTAAGTTAACTAGCCTTTTACCTAACGAATGATAAGTATTCATGTCTGTAATTAAATTAATAGTCCTTCATCCATTGTGACTGGCCAGGTACATGTAGTAATGAAGCGACTTTATTCAAAGATGTGAGCATTGAGCAAGGCTGCACACACAATCAAGAACTCAAGCTACAATGTAATTGACTCTTAGGAATGTTCCTCAAGGGACTCGAATGACAACAAATCTTTATGATAGAGATGTCCTTTGCCCAGGGTCTTATTATCAATAAGCAAGAATGAATTTACACGTACATGTACATGTGTACATATACAATGTACAGCCTTGCTCAATGTGTACAGCCTTGCTCAATGCTCACATGTACAATGTACATGTACATGTACGTATTTTACCATAATTATTACAATTTAAAAAAAAAAAATAATAATAATAATTTTATTTGGAATTTTATTGTACATGTACTGCGCATTTGAACATTTCTTTATGGAATTTGCGCATTAGAAATGAATAAATTATTATTATTACAACAATACGTGTACTTTTGTATTATACAAATACATGCTTTCACACTACAGATCCTTTAGGTTGGTACATGTAAGCAGTTTGCAACAGCTAATTCTCTTTTTACAAATCAGGCCTGTGATTTCTCAGGATTTTTCCTGATTTCAGGATATTTTACAAATCTCCCTTTGCCTCAAAATTTTCTTGAAAGAAGAGAAGTAGCCACCAAGGAAAGACAGAAGTTGCCTGTACTGTATCCAAACCTCTAGTTTCTTGTTTGTGGGGATGTGGAGAGTCTATAAATCTTCCAAAATAAAACATCCAGGACGTTCAGGGGGCTTTGTCCTCATTTTTCAGGATTTGTACAAATCTCCCTTTGCCTCAAAATTTTCTTGAAAGAAGAGAAGTAGCCACCAAGGAAAGACAGAAGTTGCCTGTACTGTGTCCAAACCTAGTTTCTTATTTGTGGGGATGTGGAGGTTCAGGAGGTTTTGTCCTCATTTTTCAGGATTTTTTGCTTTTGTCAAATCACACACCTGACAAATACATGTATACGTACATGTCATTGAAATACATACATGTCATTGAAATACATGTAAATGTAGATAACTACATGAGTGCCTTGATGCATGTAGATAACTACATGTACATGAGTGCCTTGATACATGTAGATAACTACATGTACATGAGTGCCTTGATGCATGTAGATAACTACATGTACATGAGTGCCTTGATACATGTAGATAACTACATGTACATGAGTGCCTTGATGCATGTAGATAACTACATGTACATGTACATGAGTGCCTTGATACATGTGTACAGTTATTGAGACCTGACAAGTTCAACAACTTGAAATCTGATCAGCTTTTTTGTGGGCTGTCATAACAGAACAGAGAGGGGGGGCGGGGACAGCCCAACAGTATGGAGGGGGAGGCAGGGAGGCCAAAATTCAATCAAAATTATTAACAAGATCCTCACACTCATTGAATTCTTTGAATACGTTTGTTTACATGCTAGACACACTCTTGTAAAACCTTTTGAAAGGTTTGAAATTATGTAAAAAGTACATGTACTTGCCACCGATTTGTAAGTGGTTTTTTGTGTGGGAATGCATAGATCTACGTGTACACTGTGCATGTGTATACATAGTAACATTCAAAAACTGACAGACGAAAGGTTTTGACGGGTCTGTCAAGCCGCTGGCCAAATGGACCGAGAGCAAGCGAGTTTTAAAAGCATTTTGTACTGAAAAATTGATTGTGCATTCCTCGTATTGTAATTAGTAGCATGTAAGTGTACCTTGAGATTGACAGCTTTTCCACATCTGTGTATGCATAAACAATGACATTAATGAATTTGAAGGATGTAATTAAAGCGTGTCTGTGTGCCGTACTCACTATTTCCTTCGGAACAATTTTTACAGAGAGGTGTGTCTGACGGTGTCTTTGCTACCGCCGTTTCATAATTTAATTTTGTTCTCTCTCTTTCTCTCTCTCTTCAGGGGGAATTGGTCACCATGATTTGGGTTGGCCTCGGTGCTGTGCTGTTCCTCGCGACATTTGGCCTCTCCTCTCCCTTTCTTCTTCTCTTATACATTGTAGCATTCTTCGGCGGGTGAGTCCATCGATCATTTGTCGTTTAATTATTATTTCAGCTGCTCGCTTGTTTTTAATAATAGGATTTGATGCAGATGTTTCTTAGCACTGTAAGTACAATTAACTACCAAATTATTTGGACAAAGATTTAAATTACTTCAAAGAGGCAATATAACAAATTTAAATCTTGAGAGATTGTTGGAGAGTGGTGGTGTAACCAATTTATTAAAGGGACAGTATCGTCACGATCAGAGCAGACTTTCAACAGGGCATGGAATCGGTGTCCTAGTTTAAGATGAACACAGTGACTGAAAATTACTGGCTCATTTATGCAGCAGCAACGGTAATATGACCTTATCATGTGGGGTAATCTACATTGTAAAACTAGCACTCCGATTCCATGCCCTGTTGATTGTGAGGATACTGTCCCTTTAACCCTAACCCTCCCAAATCCTCCAAAATCCTCTTTGCTAAAGTGAAGGATTTTGAAGGATTGAGGTTACATGCTACATGCTCTTTGCCAAAGTGAAGGATTTTGGAGGATCGAGGTTATTAGGCATACTTTCCTTTCCATGGTACATGTACATCCATGTTTGTTGTAGTGATTGCAAGGTCAGTGCTTGGGTCAGTGGACACTGTTTATTGCTCCATGCATGCAGGGAGGGTCCCTGGACATGTACATGTATCACAGATTAGAAACACATGTGTGCATACATGTCATGTGCTTGCTTTACTATTGAAGGATTTTGGAGGATTCATGTTATGTGTAAGAAAATGGGCCTAGGGAGTTAGGGTTAAGGTTGTTGGTCATAGCAGGTGTTATTGCTATTTGCTGACAGTCAGTAATATAGGTAGTTCCAGACTTGATCATTTTAGATGTTGTAATTGTTTTATTTATTTTGAAACTTTCAAATTTCAGAGGTCTGATGATTCTCTATAAGATTCATTCCAATAAGGAGAGTGCTGCAGCCTTGGACCGCATCACGCCAAACTTAAAACTGGAGAGCAAGTTAATAGGAGTAGGAAAGGTGAGTGGAACCAGAGAAGAACTGCCGGCCCTGATAGGCTGAGCCTATGGAAGGCTGGGCCATAATAAGACCAAGTCCAGGCCTTTTAAATTCCCTGGTATACACCGGTCTGGATTTGACTGTCAAGACCTCCAACCCTAAACAAAACTAAGTCACATCAACAAGGAAATTGACAGAGAATTAGCTTTTGCGATCTGCTTACCAACCTAAAGGACCTGTAGTATGCAAAATAATGGTTATTGGCCTTACGTTTCGAACCTAGCTGGTTCTTTCTCAAAGGCAAAATGGGATGGAATACAAACATACATTCATACATGAACACAAGTGTGAGCAGAAGTTAGTCAGGTGTGAAATTAACACAAGGAAATTTTTAGATTATAATTCCTTTTTTTTATCTTCTTCCTGTTTTGTCTGCTTCCTGTTTCTCAGATTGTTGACAGATTAAAAGAGATTCCTCGGACCTTCAAGAGCGACAAGAGACTTACTGGGGCTAAAATCATCGATGGTCAGTTACAAGAGGTAAGAACATTTTTTGTAAAGAACGCTGCCTTCTTTTGACCAATGCTAGAAATTGTAAATTTATTTTCATTCTTTTCTCAGAATCGTTGGTACTAATTGAGTACAATATTTCACAGATTTAGTTGAAAGCCTCTTGAAAAAACTGACTGAAACCAGACTTGAACTTGTGACCTTTGGAATAATATAACGGTGCTCTATGAACTGTTCACTTCAAAAAGCAAGACATAAATTTGGGTAAAATTTGGCCAGTAACCAATGCTTTTACTCTGTGTTTAGGAATGTTTACTCGGTTTTTTAGGAACAAAAACATATTTTTAGGGAGGTGGGGGAGAGGAGGGTCAGATTTGTTTAACTATCAGGCCTGTGATTTGTCAGGATTTTTCATGATTTCAGGATTTTTTACAAATCTCCCTTTGCCTCAAAATGTTGTTGGTAGAAGAGAAAAGGCCACCAAGGAAAGAAAGAATTAGTCTGTATTGTGTCCAAACCTCTAGTTTCTTGTTTGTGGAGATGTGGAGAGTCTGTAAATCCTCCAAAATTAAACATCCAGGAGGTCCAGGGGACTCTGTCCTCTAGACCAAAGGGAGACCCAGGTCCGCTACCCACAGGGGGTTCGGTGGGCTCTGTCCTCTAGACCAAAGGGAGACCCAGGCCCGCTACCCACAGGGGGTTCGGTGGGCTCTGTCCTCTAGACCAAAGGGAGACCCAGGCCCGCTACCCACAGGGGGTTCTGTGGGCTCTGTCCTCTAGACCAAAGGGAGACCCAGGCCCGCTACCCACAGGGGGTTCGGTGGGCTCTGTCCTCTAGACCAAAGGGAGACCCAGGCCCGCTACCCACAGGGGGTTCGGTGGGCTCTGTCCTCTAGACCAAAGGGAGACCCAGGCCCGCTACCCACAGGGGGTTCGGTGGGCTCTGTCCTCTAGACCAAAGGGAGACCCAGGCCCGCTACCCACAGGGGTTCGGTGGGCTCTGTCCTCTAGACCAAAGGGAGACCCAGGCCCGCTACCCACAGGGGGTTCGGTGGGCTCTGTCCTCTAGACCAAAGGGAGACCCAGGCCCGCTACCCACAGGAGGTTCAGGGGACTCTGTCCTCTAGACCAAAGGGAGACCCAGGCCCGCTACCCACAGGAGGTTCAGGGGGCTCTGTCCTCTAGACCAAAGGGAGACCCAGGCCCGCTACCCACAGGAGGTTCAGGGGGCTCTGTCCTCTAGACCAAAGGGAGACCCAGGCCCGCTACCCACAGGGGGTTCGGTGGGCTCTGTCCTCTAGACCAAAGGGAGACCCAGGTCCGCTACCCACAGGAGGTTCAGGGGACTCTGTCCTCTAGACCAAAGGGAGACCCAGGCCCGCTACCCACAGGAGGTTCAGGGGGCTCTGTCCTCTAGACCAAAGGGAGACCCAGGCCCGCTACCCACCGGAGGTTCAGGGGGCTCTGTCCTCTAGACCAAAGGGAGACCCAGGCCCGCTACCCACAGGAGGTTCAGGGACTCTGTCCTCTAGACCAAAGGGAGACCCAGGCCCGCTACCCACAGGAGGTTCAGTGGGCTCTGTCCTCAGACCAAAGGAGACCCAGGCCCGCTACCCACAGGCGGTTCAGGGGCCTCTGTCCTCTAGACCAAAGGGAGACCCAGGCCCGCTACCCACAGGGGTTCGTGGGCTCTGTCCTCTAGACCAAAGGGAGACCCAGGACCGCTACCCACAGGGGGTTCGGTGGGCTTTGTCCTCTAGACCAAAGGGAGACCCAGGCCCGCTACCCACAGGAGGTTCGGTGGGCTCTGTCCTCTAGACCAAAGGGAGACCCAGGCCCGCTACCCACCGGAGGTTCAGGGGGCTCTGTCCTCTAGACCAAAGGGAGACCCAGGCCCGCTACCCACAGGAGGTTCGGTGGGCTCTGTCCTCTAGACCAAAGGGAGACCCAGGCCCGCTACCCACAGGGGGTTCGGTGGGCTCTGTCCTCTAGACCAAAGGGAGACCCAGGCCCGCTACCCACAGGGGGTTCGGTGGGCTCTGTCCTCTAGACCAAAGGGAGACCCAGGCCCGCTACCCACAGGAGGTTCAGGGGACTCTGTCCTCTAGACCAAAGGGAGACCCAGGCCCGCTACCCACAGGAGGTTCAGGGGGCTCTGTCCTCTAGACCAAAGGGAGACCCAGGCCTGCTACCCACAGGAGGTTCAGGGGGCTCTGTCCTCTAGACCAAAGGGAGACCCAGGCCCGCTACCCACAGGGGGTTCGGTGGGCTCTGTCCTCTAGACCAAAGGGAGACCCAGGTCCGCTACCCACAGGAGGTTCAGGGGACTCTGTCCTCTAGACCAAAGGGAGACCCAGGCCCGCTACCCACAGGAGGTTCAGGGGGCTCTGTCCTCTAGACCAAAGGGAGACCCAGGCCTGCTACCCACCGGAGGTTCAGGGGGCTCTGTCCTCTAGACCAAAGGGAGACCCAGGCCCGCTACCCACAGGAGGTTCAGGGGGCTCTGTCCTCTAGACCAAAGGGAGACCCAGGCCCGCTACCCACAGGAGGTTCAGGGGGCTCTGTCCTCTAGACCAAAGGGAGACCCAGGCCCGCTACCCACAGGGGGTTCGGTGGGCTCTGTCCTCTAGACCAAAGGGAGACCCAGGCCCGCTACCCACAGGGGGTTCGGTGGGCTTTGTCCTCTAGACCAAAGGGAGACCCAGGCCTGCTACCCATTTTTCAGGATTTTTTTTACTTTTGTCAAATCACACCCCTGAATTACTGAATGATTTAATTTTACAGGTGTTACTACTGGCGTTCAGAGATTATGTTCACCCGTGGTACTACCAGCTTTGCGATCAAGAGCAGTTTCTTTATGAAATCAGGCAGATCATGCAAAGTTGCATCATCAACTTTGCCATTAAGTAAGAAACTGCACCAAAAATCACTCATTTATTTATTTATTTTTGTAACCCTCCTACTACTATAAGGGTCAAAATCAGTCAAAATGTTGATATGCTTGCCAAGGTATATCTAGTGCACTTAAAAGTCAAACGCTGTCAAACCTTACGTGTAGTAAGTACATTAACCCTCCTACTACTACAAGGGTTAAAATCAGTCAACATGTTGATATACTTGCCAAGGTGTATCTAGTGCAATTAAAAGTCAAACACTGTCAAACCTTGCATGTAGTAAGTACATTTACAGGTCAAAACGATTCAACCGCTTTTGACTGGTAAAAGCATTGTCTTGTATTCAGGGTGGTCACAATGACAGTCAAAACCAGTCAAAAATGTCCCTGTGTGCACATTTGGGTCTACAGTCAAAAACGGGCAGTTGACTGGTTTTGACCTCTATTGCTACTTGCCACTAAAGTGCAGCAATAGTAGGAATGTTATTTTAAGAAAAGTTAGGGTTGGTAGGTCACTAAATACTTCAAGATTTTAAAATTATTTCAAACATTTCCAAAAATATCAGGGTGTTGGAAATAGGTTATTGTGATTTTGTTTAATACTTTTTAATAATGATTACATCCTGTGCCATAGTTTGTATATATAGCATCTTTCAGGTAATATCTGGACGACTTTGTTTTTTACATAAACAAAATAAATATCTCTTTGAATTTCACAGATCAAAAGAAGTAGATTGGGTCCACTTCTTTACACGAAAAATGGTAGACGACTTTGCTACACACGTCCGGATGTTCCGCAAGGCACAGGACAAACTTAAAAAGATGTCATTGCCTAAAGGTAAGTATGAAATACAACAATGCATTTTGACGTCATCTAACAACATTGAAGTCATCTAACATTGCTAATGTCAGTTTTAGAAATAAGCCTCTCCTCAGCTTAGGCCCCCCAAAAAAGGTCTCCGGTTTTTGGTCATTGGTCGGCTTCAAAATCAGTGCAGTGACACGTTTTTTTTTTTTGGCCAACAGGGAAATACGTTATACATGTATACAGACCAAATTTCCCATATACAAAGTATAGTGGCTAAGAGAGGCATCACAAATCGGGCAAACGTTCATACCCCTATGTGAAAAAGTCATTTACGACACAGCACGGCAGAATTCCAATCGATCCAGTTATTTTGTCTGCAATTGGACATTGTTTCATAGCAACAACAAAAAGAAAATTAAAAATGTTGATGCACGGGTCAGAGGCGATGCTGACTGTCACCAGAAACCGGAGACTTTTTTTTTGGCCTTACATGGAATTATATAAAATGTTCGCTGCCCATATTTCATGTTTTATTTCAACAAAAGAGCTTTTAAAGACTTGACATTGTAAAAGGCCAAGGAAAACAGATCCTTAAGGGAGGCCACAGTTATGTGAAGGCCAAGGAGTAAACATGCTGAGAATCTTTATCTTCAAAGTAAAAACAAGCTGGTTATCATACGTTTTTTTTGGTACAATTTCATTCTCTCTTGGTATTTCAGGCCTGTGATTTCTCAGGATTTTTCCTGATTTCAGGGATTTTTTACAAATCTCCCTTTGCCTCGAAGGTTTCTTGAAAGAAGAGAAGTAGCCTGTATTGGTGTCCAAACCTCTAGTTTCTTGTTTGTGGGGATGTGGAAAGTCTGTAAATCCTCCAAAATTAAATATCCAGGAGGTTCAGGGGGCTTTGTCCTCTAGACCAAAGGGAGACCCAGGCCTGCTACCCATTTTTCAGGATTTTGTACTTTTGTCAAATCACACCCTTGGTATTTGTTTCTTCTAGATCCGTCAGAACCGCTTCCAAGTCTCGAGTCCGTCTTCTTTGATTTTGAAGTGGAGATGGAGAATGATATATGCAGGGAATTAATCAGTATGGACGAGACAAAGGAACAAGGTTAGATATTACCATCAAAAATTCAGTAGCAGATTACGTTTTTGGTGCAAATATGTGATGGTTTTGTTTGCATTTTCATATATTTCTTCATCAACTTTCAAAGGTTAATAAAAAAAATATCAAAGGTCTGTGTAAGAATGAAAAGAATGTGAAAATTTTGTAAACATTTTATGTTTTATTTTATATTTTAGAATATGTTTAACACAAAAAAAAAGTCTCCAATTTCTTGTCTCCGCGCTCGTCGCCTCAGATTCATGTGTCAGTGTCTTTAATTTTCTTTTTTTTGCTATGAAACGATGTCCAATTGCAGCCAAAATTGCTGGATCGATTGGAATTCTGCCGTGCTGTGTTTTAAATGACTTTTTCACATATGGGTATGAACGTTTGATCGATTTGTGTGGCCTCTCTTAGCCATCATACTTTGTATATTGGAAATTTGGTCCCTGCGTATATACATCTATCACATATTTCCCTGTTGGCCAAAAAAAATAAAAAATTACCCCCCAAATTTTTTTTACATTTTATTTTGAATTTCTTCCACAGAATATCTCCAGAGTATCACAGAAGTTCTCCTATTCCTGTTGGTTCCTGATAGCGATTTCAGCAGCAAGCCGTTCCGATTCCTAATCAGGGAAGTTATTGTCTGCAACGGGCTACGGCCGCTCATCGAGATGGTGACGGACCCAGACTATATAAACCAAACTATTATTTGGGCGGTAAGAAATGATTGGTCTTTAATTTTGCTGTTTTAACTCTTTAGATAGTATTCGCACATCGTAGCTCTCTAGCGGTGAATTTGCACCCAGTGTCTTGATGATAGCCACTTTGTACCACGACTTTGGCCCTCTTCCCTAAAACTTATTTAGAGTAAAGACTATTTGCAGTGACACAATGTGAAATTCTCAAGTAGTAATTAGTTCTGAAAAGAACTGGAGGTTACAACTAATGGTGTACAGTTAGTATGGACGAATTTACAGACTTGTACCAAAAGTGTAAACTAGCTAGAATGGGTGATTAACCCTCCTATGACTGCAAGGATCAAAATCGCTACAAAATGTTGATATACTTGCCAAGGTATATCTAGTGCACTTAAAAGTCAAACACTGTCAAACCTTATGTGTATTAAGTACATTTACAGGTCAAAATGAGTCAACCGTTTTTGACTGGTAAAAGCATTGTTCAGGGTGGTCAAAACGACAGTAAAAACCAGTCAAAAATGCCCCTGTGTGCACTTTTGGGTCAACAGTCAAAACTGGAAGTTGACTTATTTTGACCACTATAGCTACTTGCCACTAAAGTGCAGCTGTAGTAGGAGGGTTAAGAGTGCAAAGATATGCCCAGTGTGCATACAAACCATATGGTCAGCTTTTGTAGTTTATCTATCACTTTCTCATCTCAGTGTGGAGACGTACCAGTGACGACTGAAGCTCTCTTGACTATCGTCAAGGTGTGCTCCAGCATTGAGGAGCTGGATGCAGTCATTGAGATCCTTGACAACGAGATCCACAAACAGAGGTCACGTGATGCCAACCGACCATACAAAGATGGTAAGTTTATCAAGTCCACAATCCCCCCCAACCAGTTTCACAGAGCTGCTAAGCAGAAGAAAAAAATGCACACCATATTTTGAGGACTTAAAACCAGAACTGTGTCCACTTTTGCCTAAAATGTGTTATGGGGAGTTTCTGATTTTTCAGAAAGATTCAAACTTTTAAACTCATTTTGTTTTCAAAATGCCGATTTTGGACATAACCAGTTCTGGTTTTAAGCCCTCGATTTCAGGCCTCTGATTTCTCAGGATTTTTCTGATTTCAGGATTTTTTTTACAAGTCTCCCTTTGCTTCAAAATGTTCTTGAAAGAAAAGAAGTATTCACCAAGGAAGAAAGAAGTAGCCTATATTGTGTCCAAATCTCTAGTTTTTTATTTGTGGGGATGTGGAGAGTCTGTAAATTGTCCAAAATGAAACATCCAGGAGGTTCAGGGGGGCTTTGTCCTCTAGACCAAAGGGAGACCCAGGCCTGCTACCCACAGGAGGTTCAGGGGGCTTTGTCCTCTAGACCAAAGGGAGACCCAGGCCTGCTACCCACAGGAGGTTCAGGGGGCTTTGTCCTCTAGACCAAAGGGAGACCCAGGCCTGCTACCCACAGGAGGTTCAGGGGGTCTTTGTCCTCTAGAGCAAAGGAGACCCAGGCCTGCTACCGATGGGAGGTTCAGGGGGCTTTGTCCTCTAGAGCAAAGGGAGACCCAGGCCTGCTACCCACAGGAGGTTCAGGGGGTCTTTGTCCTCTAGAGCAAAGGGAGACCCAGGCCTGCTACCCATAGGAGGTTCAGGGGGCTTTGTCCTCTAGACCAAAGGGAGACCCAGGCCTGCTACCCATAGGAGGTTCAGGGGGCTTTGTCCTCTAGACCAAAGGGAGACCCAGGCCTGCTACCCATAGGAGGTTCAGGGGGCTTTGTCCTCTAGACCAAAGGGAGACCCAGGCCTGCTACCCATAGGAGGTTCAGGGCTTTGTCCTCTAGACCAAGGAGACCCAGGCCTGCTACCACAGGAGGTTCAGGGGCTTTGTCCTCTAGACCAAAGGGAGACCCAGGCGTGCTACCCACAGGAGGTTCAGGGGCTTTGTCCTTTAGACCAAAGGAGACCCAGGCCTGCTACCCACAGGAGGTTCAGGGGCTTTGTCCTCTAGACCAAAGGAGACCCAGGCCTGCTACCCACAGGAGGTTCAGGGGCTTTGTCCTCTAGACCAAAGGAGACCCAGGCCTGCTACCCACAGGAGGTTCAGGGGCTTTGTCCTCTAGACCAAAGGGAGACCCAGGCCTGCTACCCACAGGAGGTTCAGGGGCTTTGTCCTCTCGACCAAAGGGAGACCCTGGCCTGCTACCCACAGGAGGTTCAGGGGCGTTGACCACAAGACCAAAGGGCGACCCAGGCCTGCTACCCACAGGAGGTTCAGGGGCTTTGTCCTCTAGACCAAAGGGAGACCCAGGCCTGCTACCCACAGGAGGTTCAGGGGCTTTGTCCTCTAGACCAAAGGGAGACCCAGGCCTGCTACCCACAGGAGGTTCAGGGGGCTTTGTCCTCTAGACCAAAGGGAGACCCAGGCCTGCTACCCACAGGAGGTTCATGGGCTTTGTCCTCTAGACCAAAGGGAGACCCAGGCCTGCTACCCACAGGAGGTTCAGGGGCTTTGTCCTCTAGACCAAAGGGAGACCCAGGCCTGCTACAAACAGGAGGGTGCGGGGGCTTTGTCCTCTAGACCATAGGGAGACCCAGGCCTGCTACCCACAGGAGGTTCAGGGGCTTTGTCCTCTAGACCAAAGGGAGACCCAGGCCTGCTACCCACAGGAGGTTCAGGGGTCTTTGTCCTCTAGACCAAAGGGAGACCCAGGCCTGCTACCCACAGGAGGTTCAGGGTGCTTTGTCCTCTAGACCAAAGGGAGACCCAGGCCTGCTACCCACAGGAGGTTCAGGGGGCTTTGTCCTCTAGACCAAAGGGAGACCCAGGCCTGCTACCCACAGGAGGTTCAGGGGCTTTGTCCTCTAGACCAAAGGGAGACCCAGGCCTGCTACCCACAGGAGGTTCAGGGGTCTTTGTCCTCTAGACCAAAGGGAGACCCAGGCCTGCTACCCACAGGAGGTTCAGGGGGTCTTTGTCCTCTAGAGCAAAGGGAGACCCAGGCCTGCTACCGATAGGAGGTTCAGGGGGCTTTGTCCTCTAGAGCAAAGGGAGACCCAGGCCTGCTACCCACAGGAGGTTCAGGGGGTCTTTGTCCTCTAGAGCAAAGGGAGACCCAGGCCTGCTACCCATAGGAGGTTCAGGGGGCTTTGTCCTCTAGAGCAAAGGGAGACCCAGGCCTGCTACCCACAGGAGGTTCAGGGGGTCTTTGTCCTCTAGAGCAAAGGGAGACCCAGGCCTGCTACCCATAGGAGGTTCAGGGGGCTTTGTCCTCTAGACCAAAGGGAGACCCAGGCCTGCTACCCATAGGAGGTTCAGGGGGCTTTGTCCTCTAGACCAACGGGAGACCCAGGCCTGCTCCCCACAGGAGGTTCAGGGGGCTTTGTCCTCTAGACCAAAGGGAGACCCAGGCCTGCTACCCACAGGAGGTTCAGGGGGCTTTGTCCTCTAGACCAAAGGGAGACCCAGGCCTGCTACCCACAGGAGGTTCAGGGGCTTTGTCCTCTAGACCAAAGGGAGACCCAGGCCTGCTACCCACAGGAGGTTCAGGGGCTTTGTCCTGTAGACCAAAGGGAGACCCAGGCCTGCTACCCACAGGAGGTTCAGGGGCTTTGTCCTCTAGACCAAAGGAGACCCAGGCCTGCTACCCACAGGAGGTTCAGGGGCTTTGTCCTCGAGACCAAAGTGAGACCCAGGCCTGCTACCCACATGAGGTTCAGTGGATTTGTCATCTAGACAAAAGGGAGACCCTGGCCTGCTACCCACAGGAGGTTCAGGGGCTTTGTCCTCTAGACCAAGGGAGACCCACGCCGGCTACCCACACGAGGTTCAGGGGGGCTTTGTCCTCAAGACCAATGGGTGACCCTGGCCTTCTAGCCTCTTGAGGTTAAGTGGGGCTTTGTCCTCTAGACCAAAGGGAGACCCAGGCCTGCTACCCACAGGAGGTTCAGGGGTCTTTGTCCTCTAGACCAAAGGGAGACCCAGGCCTGCTACCCACAGGAGGTTCAGGGGGGCTTTGTCCTCTAGACCAAAGGAGACCCAGGCCTGCTACCCACAGGAGGTTCAGGGGGCTTTGTCCTCTAGACCAAAGGGAGACCCAGGCCTGCTACCCACAGGAGGTTCAGGGGGCTTTGTCCTCTAGACCAAAGGGAGACCCAGGCCTGCTACCCACAGGAGGTTCAGGGGGGTCTTTGTCCTCTAGAGCAAAGGGAGACCCAGGCCTGCTACCCACAGGAGGTTCAGGGGGTCTTTGTCCTCTAGACCAAAGGGAGACCCAGGCCTGCTACCCACAGGAGGTTCAGGGGGTCTTTGTCCTCTAGAGCAAAGGGAGACCCAGGCCTGCTACCCATTTGTCAGGATTTTTTACTTTTGTCAAATCACACCCCTGATATTTATTTGGTTACCAGCCAAATGTTTACACAAAAGGAGTTTACTTTGGCTGGTAGTCTATTTTACAAACAAGAAAAACAAAATGGCTGTAATATAATCAAAGTACGATTTCAGCATTGCTAATTGTATTAACCCTATAAACCCCCGAGGTATTCTAGTTAGGAACCTTCCTGAATCCTCCAAAATCCATCAGTGCACTTTTGGAAACATGCCCTTCTCTTCAAAGTGCACCATGCATTTTCATTGATCTTTGATATTCAGCACTTATGGCCTGTACTTCTTGACAGGTAGTAATTTTGCCCCATTTGACAAGGTGAATGTACAGTTTCCAACAGGGCTAAAATTTTCCAAAAAAGTGCCACTTGGAGGATTTTGATGGATTTGGGGTGGTTATGGTTAATATATATATGTTTTTTTGTAAGAACTAATATAATAGTGTGTAGTGGATTTTAAAAGCAGTGATTGTTGCAGCAACATTGAACTGTATATGGAGAACAAAATAAACAACTTTAAACATGTTGCATGGTGGAGTATAGATATCGTTTCGGTTTGCTGTAACACCATGTGCGATGATTAGAGTATACTAGTTGAAACGTAGGGAAGTCCCCATGGTTCTCCCTGAACCACGCTCTCACTTAGCGATAGTTGAGAAACGAGTTGCCCGATATTGGATCTCCCCTGAACCATAATCTCACTTAGCGACAGTTGAGATACGAGTTGCCCGATATTGGTTCTCCCCTGAACCATAATCTCACTTAGCGACAGTTGAGATATGAGTTGCCAGATATTGGTTCTCCCCCGAACCATAATCTCACTTAGCGACAGTTGAGATAAGAGTTGCCCGATATTGGATCTCCCCTGAACCATAATCTCACTTAGCGACAGTTGAGATATGAGTTGCCCGATATTGGTTCTCCCCTGAACCATAATCTCACTTAGCGACAGTTGATATATGAGTTGCCCGATATTGGATCTCCCCTGAACCATAATCTCACTTAGCGACAGTTGAGATACGAGTTGCCCGATATTGGTTCTCCCCTGAACCATAATCTCACTTAGCGACAGTTGAGATACGAGTTGCCTGATATTGGTTCTCCCCCGAACCATAATCTCACTTAGCGACAGTTGAGATACGAGTTGCCCGATATTGGTTCTTCCCTGAACCATAATCTCACTTAGCGACAGTTGAGATATGAGTTGCCTGATATTGGTTCTCCATGAACCACAATCTCGACAGTTGAGATACGAGTTGTGCGATAAAGTTCTTTTCAGAACTCGTACCTGTACTTAGCGATAGTTGAGATAAACACATGATGTTACTGCAAACCGAAACGATATTTAAACATGTTGATTTTGATTAATTAATTTATTTTTTGGTCAACAGAGACAGATTCTAAGCAGCAATTAAACAGCTTACAGTATTTGAAACAAATGTGCAATGAGACGATAAGTAGAATTCTCGCCGGGGAGGACATTGACACGGCCGAAGAAGCAGTAAGTTTTTATTTTTGACTAATTGACCACTTCCAGTTATGGCTATTGGCCCTGTCCATGACCATATGAGGGCGCCATCACATATTTTTTTTTTTTTAAATTTTTTTTTTACGCAATTCGCCCCACACAAGGCCAATGGCCACGCCAAGGTGGGGCTACTAAGTCATTGAGTTACAACGACTCCACACTGAAGAAACCAGCCCCCTCGCACCGAAACAAGACAAGTTAATAACCAGCCTCTTCACGGTGCGAATAGGACTGGGAGGGGTAACTAGTCCAGAACAAGGCAGTTATTAAACTGCCTCTGCGCCTATAAGCAATTATGATACAGGAGTTCGCGGAGGGCATTTTGTATTGTAAGCATTTTATATGGATGGCCATCAGTGACCAAAAATTTTAAACATGGTTAGCAAGAGATTCTGCCCACAATTAAACATTTTACACCGGAGGTAATTAAGAGGAATATATCTTGGTAAAGTATGTTCATAGTAACAGTTGTCATGGAAAGGCTTCATCCTATTGGTTAATCCATGTCATTTGATTGACAGCCTGAATCAGTGTATTAGGGGAAATCCCTTGTGTTACTTTGTGTTGTGTTATCTTTGTATTACTTTGTCTGTTCAAGCTTGCTTTGTCATTTGAGACACACAGTACCTTCATTAGGCATATTTGGGCGATATTGGGTGTAATTATTTGCTAAGTTGTAGCTAAAAAGCTTTATCTTAAGGTATATTAATTACACAAACATTTTACACCCATTCACCAACCCAATTACATTTGTTGTACATGCTTGCTGATTATGATATATTTATATATATATATATATATATATATATATATATATATATATACATAACAGCAAAAGAAACTTCACCCCTAAAAATATTTATTATTTTCATTTTAAAATTAATATAATTTGTTTAACCCTGCTATATACAGTGCAGTTGCCATAGAATTGTCAGACCTTTCAAAACCTTTCAAGTTTGCTGTACTGAAGGGTTTTGAAAGGTGAGAAAACTGTCTGACAAAAGGGACCTATGAAAGGTTTCGAAAGGTGTAACAACTCTCTGAACAAACTGGTGTTGAAATGTTTCAATACCTTTCAAAGGGTATTGAAAGGTGTGGTTGTTCAGTAGCAACAAATTCTGGAGGGTTTTAAAGGGTTCATAATAATTGATAGCCATTTTGGCCCGTAAGCAGATTTTGAAAGGTTTTGAAACGTCAAACCATAGGAGGGTTAATGAAGAATATTATGAGTATGGAGTGTAACATGAACACAATGTGGCAAATTTGGTTGACCTCAAAATTTGTCATGCATGGTGTCTGAGGACACATAAGCTAAACATGTTCTCAGACTTATCAAAATTTAGGGGGTGACGTTTCTTTTGCTGTTATTTATATATTTTTAAACAAAGTTTTTGTATGTTATGTTGAAAATATTATTATTGTTTACAATTTTGTTTCTTTGCTGATAACATTGTCTCTTTTAACCCTCCTACTATTGCTGCACTTTAGTGAAAAGTTGCTGTAGAGGTCAAAACCAGTCATCTGCCCGTTTTGACTGTTGACCCAAATGTGTACACAGGGACATTTTTGACTGGTTTTTACTGTCATTTTGACCACCCTGAACAATACCAGACAATGCTTTTACCAGTCAAAAACGGTCGACTCATTTTGACCTGTAAATGTACTTACAACACGTAAGGTTTGACAAGAATTTACTTTTAAGTGCACCATATACACCTTGGAAAGTATATCAAAATTTTGACTGATTTTGACCCTTGTAGTAGTAGGAGGGTTAATAACATTTTTAAAAAACATTGTATTCAGGCGTGAATGTGGTACATTAATTTTGTCTGGCCTGAGCAACCGTAGGAGGACACAGTGGTTTCTGTAAAATCCCCCAAATACCTTGATATGTCCATGGTAGATTTAATTATTTTTTAATACCCAGGTTATTTTCCATTTCTTACATTACAAAAGATTTCATTTCAGAAAGACATTGATAGTGAAAGAATTCTACCAGGGGACGTTTGCGCCGAAACATCACAGGTTGGACACGGTGGAGGATTATTACCCAAATATATTGAAATATATCCCAACAAATCATTGAAAAACAAGCAAACTTTCTTTATTAAAAATAAAACTTGATCGGCCATTGTCCTTGACGGATCCACTAAATAATACCCAACCTGATTTATTTTTATTTCACCAATAATTGGTTCCAATAAGCAAATGTGTACTGCACAGTTTATGCAGTGTCTCCCACAAATATTAACTGTTTTGGCTTTTGCATCCATTAGTCTCATTAAAACCACCTAGAAACCAACTATAGGCCAATAAGGATGTTTCGTTAACCCTAATCCCCTAGGTATTCTGGCTAGGAACCTTCCTGAACCCTAACCCTCTATAGGTATTCTGGCTAGGAACCTTCCTGAACCCTAACCCCCTAGGTATTCTGGCTAGGAACCTTCCTGAATCCTCCAAAATCCATTAGTGCACTTTTGGAAACATGCCCTTCTCTTCAAAATGTACCATGCATTTTCGTTGATCTTTCATATTCAGCACTTATGGCCTGTACTTCTTGCCAGGTAGTAATTTTGTCCCATTTGAAGATGTGAAAGTAGCAGTTTCCAACAGTGCTGAATTTTTCCAAAAAAGTGCCCCTTGGGAAGATTTTGGAGGATATGGAGTGGTTAGGGTTAAAAAGAGCTTTCTGAGCAAATATTAATAATTAACCTTTCACCATTTAGAGAGAGGTTACATCATCAGGAAACTAAACAACGTATGCTTTATTATCTAAATCCCTGGAAAAATATTGTAAAAAGTCACTTTCTCTCAACCGCTTTAGACTTGAATTCAGTAAAATCTTGAGGTCCACTGGGAAAAGAAATTGCCCTGTTGTACATGTTTTAACCGTAAGAGTCGTAACCTCCAGTTCTTTTTCAGAACTAATTACTACTCAATCAAATGGTGTCACCGCAATTAGTCTCACTTATCCTCTTCACCATGCAAAGCTACAAATTTTACCTAATTGTAAAAGGGCAATTTGTTCCCTAGTGGACTCTAGGCTTTCCAGAATCGAGGCAAAAGGGATTTCAATATTTTAGCTTGGGTTGAGATAATAAAAACTTATGCTGTTTATTTCAGTTGTGACATAATCTCTTTAAAAATGGGGAAAGCTCAATCATTGACGTTTCCTTAGAGCAGCACTTTAAGTTTTGTACTAATGGCCGTTCTTTTGTTGCTCTTATTTAAGGCTCAAAAAAGTCTCCGGTTTCTGGTCTCCGCGTGCCTCACCTCAGAGCCGCGAATCAGCATTTTTAATTTCCTTTTTATTTCTTGCTACAAAACGATGTCCAATTGGAGCCAAAATTGCTGGATCGATTGGAATTCTGCCATGCTGTGTTTTAAATGACTTTTTCACATAGGGGTATAAGTACGACTAATTGCGGTGACACCATGTGGAATCTAAATTGAGTAGTAATTAGTTCTGAAAAGAACTGGAGGTACAACTCGACGTTTCGATCAGTATGCTGAGGATGATCAGAGCATACTGATCGAAACGTCGAGTTGTACCTCCAGTTCTTTTCAGAACTAATTACTACTCAATTGAGATTCCACATGGTGTCACCGCAATTAGTCTTACTTATCATCCTCACCATGCAAAGCTACAAGTTTTACATAGGGGTATGAACGTTTGCCTGATTTGTGAGGCCTCTCAGCCACCATACTTTTGTGTATGGAAAATTTGGTCGGGTTCCAATAACCACGCATGTATCATGGATTTCACTGGTTGGCACTAATTTTTTGCCGACCTATGACCAGAAACCGGAGACTTATCAGCCTTTATACTTTAGTGTTAGAGTTTATTGAGTTTTGTTGTGAATAGACGAATTTCAAATTGACCCAGTCTGCGCACTTCCGCATTGAAACCGAGGCTCTCTGTGTCAAGTCACAACACCGATGCGAGGTAGACAGTAGAACGACTCATGCAACCATCATACAGCGCATGCATCAACACTCTGAGCCTCGTTATCAAACCTGAAATTGTGCAGATCAACGTTAATTTTGTCATCTTGGGATTTGTCTTACTCAAAATTTCTAATCTCATTTCACCATCAATGTAGAGATGACAAGTCTTGCATGTTATAACATATATAACACAGACACATACATACCAAATAACCTGTCTCTGTTTGGGATTTATTGAAGCGACAATATCATCACGATCATGAACTCAGTGACTGAAAATTACTGGCTAATTTATGCAGCAGTATCGGTAATATTGTTTTCAGTCACTGATAAGCTTGGGCAATAACACGATAATATCGAATATCGCGATACCTTTTATTATTCGATTACGATATCTAGAACCTTTTTAAGTTATCGAGATATCGGCAAATCACGATTAACAAAATGTATCGCGATTAAAAAAAAAATGGCCATTGTGAGTCAATTCAGAAACTCCATGGAAACAAAATTAGGACAGTTTTTTCAACTTTTGGAAATGAGAAACAAAAGCAAACTACATCATAAGTACATACTATGCAAACGAATTTGTGATTTATTGTGACGCTTGTAGAGGGGTACATACCTGTGGTTATCAGTGCTAAAGCAATCATGCATGAATGAAAAAAAATAATCGCGATACTATTGACAATTGCGATATATGTTTGCCGATATATATCGTGGAGGAAGCTTAGTCACTGAGTTAATCTAAAACTAGCACTCAGATTCCATGCCCTGTTGATCGTGATGATAGTGTCCCTTTAACTATATCCCTATGACAACCCAAATTAAAGTTTCTACATTAGTTTTATATCAAGGAACCACACAAAGACCCATGCTTTTAAGCAATTTATTTTTGAATTTTCCAGTCATCCTTTTGGCAGAAGATTATTTCATCACTCATATTTAGTAATACTTAGATTAACCCTCCTACTATTAGCTGCACTTTAGTGGCAAGTAGCTATAGTGGTTAAAACCAATCAACTGCCTGTTTTGACTGCTGACACAAATGTGCACACAGGGGCATTTTTGACTGGTTTTGACTGTCATTTTGACCACCCTGAACAATACCAGACAATGCTTTTACCAGTCAAAAACGGTCAACTCATTTTGACCTATAAATGTACTTACTACATGTAAGGTTTGACAGTGTTTGACTTTTAAGTGCACTAGATATACCTTGGCAAGTATATCAACATTTTGACTGATTTTGACCCTTGTAGTAGGAGGGTTAATGTACTTACTACACGTAAGGTTTGACAGTGGTTGACTTTTAAGTGCGCTAGATATACCTTGGCAAGTATATCAACATTTTGACTGATTTTGACCCTTGTAGTAGGAGGGTTAATGTACTTACTACACGTAAGGTTTGACAGTGTTTGACTTTTAAGTGCACTAGATATACCTTGGCAAGTATATCAACATTTTGACTGATTATGACCCTTGTAGTAGTAGGAGGGTTAAGTGCACTAGATATACCTTGGCAAGTATATCAACATTTTGACTGATTTTGATCCTTGCAGTCATAGAAGGGATTTTAAAGTGAAGGTACAACATTGGTATTGTTGGCAAGACGGCTTTTATGAGTTTCCATACTTTTGTACAATAAATTGAGCCCAGGTATAAATAAGCAACGCTGTACCTTCCCTTTTAACATGTAGCATGTACCAACCATAATAGTTTTAATACTAAAACAATGGGGCATATTGTCACGTTTATCTTTAATATGAATTCTGCCGAAATCAGCAGAGTGAACTAATGCATAATTTCATGAAAACATTGTATAAACAAGTAAGTGGTGGACTGCAAAACCTAAATAATAATAATAATAATAATAATAATAATAATAATAATAATAATAATAATAATAATAATAATAATAATAATAATAATAATAATAATAATAATAATAATAATAATAATAATAATAATAATAATAATAATAATAATAATAATAATAATAATAATAATAATAATAATAATAATAATAATAATAATAATAATAATAATAATAATAATAATAATAATAATAATAATAATAATAATAATAATAATAATAATAATAATAATAATAATAATAATAATAATAATAATAATAATAATAATAATAATAATAATAATAATAATAATAATAATAATAATAATAATAATAATAATAATAATAATAATAATAATAATAATAATAATGATGATGTGTGGACTTATATAGCGCACGTATCCACCAACTAAGTGGTGCTCAAGGCGCATTATTTTTTACGTGCATTACACAACACACCGGACCTACGGCTTTACGTCCCATCCGAAGGATGAAGCAATTATGGTTAAGTACCTTGCTCAAGGACACAAGTGTCATGACCGGGGCTCGAACCCACACCCTTCTGCTGGCAACACCAGAACTTGAGTTCGGTGCGCTAGACCGCTCGGCCACGACAGTGTACATCAGCCCTGGGATTTCTCAGGATTATTTTTACACATCTACCTTTGCCTTAATTTTTTTCGAAAGAAGAGAAGTAGCCACCAAGGAAAGAAAGAAGTACCCTGTATTGTGTCCAAACCTCTAGTTTCTTGTTTGTGGGGATGTGGAGAGTCTGTAAATCCTCCAAAATTAAACATCCAGGAGGTCCAGGGGGCTTTGTCCTCTAGACCAAAGGGAGACCCAGGCCTGCTACCCACAGGAGGTTCAGGGGGGCTTTGTCCTCTAGACCAAAGGGAGACCCAGGCCTGCTACCCACAGGAGGTTCAGGGGGCTTTGTCCTCTAGACCAAAGGGAGACCCAGGCCTGCTACCCACAGGAGGTTCAGGGGGTTCTGTCCTCTAGACCAAAGGGAGACCCAGGCCTGCTACCCACAGGAGGTTCAGGGGGCTCTGTCCTCTAGACCAAAGGGAGACCTAGGCCCACCACTACCCATTTTTCAGGATTTTTTACTTTTGTCAAATTACACCCCAGATACATTATTATTACACATGTCAGCGTGTGCATCAAACTCGTGTTTTTTCTCCCAAGAGAACCCAAGTCTGACGGACAGTGAGAATATGCCCTATTAATTAAAGGGACAGTATCATCACAATCAACAGGGCATGGAATCGGAGTGCTAGTTTTAGATTAACTTTAGTGACTGAAAATAATACTCACATGAGGTCATATTACCGTTGCTGCTGCATAAATGAACCAGTCATTTTCAGTCACTGTGTTCATCTTAAACTAGGACACCGATTCATTTCTGTGTTGAATGTCTGCTCTGATCATGACGATAGTGTCCCTTTAACACTAAACATTGTATTTCTTTTTGTTTTGAAGAGTCTATTGCTATTTCTAACCTAATGTTTCTGTTCCTTACATAATAAGCATCATGATTTTTCTTGTAGCCATGTCGGAGGGTGTTTGAGATGTTGTCTGCCTTCATTTCCTAAAATTTATTCTGCTTTTCTATATGAAATTCCCTGTTTTTATTTAATTTGGAATCGGGTAAGGTTCCAATTTTGATTGAGACACAGTTTACATAGCTTGGTCTTACTGCTGATGAAACTGCATAATTCTGAGGCAAATTTCATAGAGCTTCTAAGCAGAAAATTAAGCTAATCAATTTTTTTTGCTTAGTATAATTATAAAACGGACAAAATCTAAACAGGTTTGATGAAACTTTGTCTGGTAACCAATTAAACCAGGGACTAATTTCACAGAGCTGCTAAGCAGAGAATTTTGCTTAGCAAACATTTTTAAGCAATATAATACAGACTATAAACTAGCCAAAATGCATACATTTGGTATGAAAGTTTGGCTGGTATAGCAAACGAGATTTGCTGTTGTGATGAAGACAGGAAAAAAGAACTTATTCAAAAAGCTTTTAGGCTCTATACACTGTTTAGCCAAAGACCTGTAGACTTCTGCTATATTAGTAATCTCAAAACAGTTCACATAAATCTCATCAGTGGCCAACTTAATCAATAGCTTTTAGGCTCTATACACTGTTCAGCTAAAGACCTGTAGACTTCTGCTATATTAGTAATCTCAAAACAGTTCACATAAATCTCATCAGTGGCCAACTTAATCAATAGCTTTTAGGCTCTATACACTGTTTAGCTAAAGACCTATAGACTTCTGCTATATTAGTAATCTCAAAACAGTTCACATAAATCTCATCAGTGGCCAACTTAATCAATAGCTTTTAGGCTCTATACACTGTTTAGCTAAAGACCTGTAGACTTCTGCTATATCAGTAATCTCAAAACAGTTCACATAAATCTCATCAGTGGCCAACTTAATCAATAGCTTTTAGGCTCTATACACTGTTCAGCTAAAGACCTGTAGACTTCTGCTATATCAGTAATCTCAAAACAGTTCACATAAATCTCATCAGTGGCCAACTTAATCAATAGCTTTTAGGCTCTATACACTGTTTAGCTAAAGACCTGTAGACTTCTGCTATATCAGTAATCTCAAAACAGTTCACATAAATCTCATCAGTGGCCAACTTAATCAATAGCTTTTAGGCTCTATACACTGTTTAGCTAAAGACCTGTAGACTTCTGCTGTATTAGTAATCTCAAAACAGTTCACATAAATCTCATCAGTGGCCAACTTAATCAATAGCTTTTAGGCTCTATACACTGTTTAGCTAAAGACCTGTAGACTTCTGCTATATCAGTAATCTCAAAACAGTTCACATAAATCTCATCAGTGGCCAACTTAATCAATAGCTTTTAGGCTCTATACACTGTTTAGCTAAAGACCTGTAGACTTCTGCTATATTAGTAATCTCAAAACAGTTCACATAAATCTCATCACATAAATCTCATCAAGGCCAATTCAAAGAGCTACACGCTAAGCAGAAAATTTTGCTAAGCAAATATTTTTGCTTAGTAATATAATACAGACTACCAGCCACAATGCGTATGGGTGGCATGGGTGGCGTAGTGCGTTAAGCGCTCGCCTCTCACCACTGTGACCCTGGTTCGAATCCCCGCTAGGGCCACATGTGAGTAGAGTTGAGCATTGGTTCTCTCCTGTGCCAGAGGGTTTTTCTCCGGGCCCACCGGTTTTCCTCCCTCCTGAAAAACCAAACACTTTCGATCTCAGGCTGTGCTCGGTGGTCATGTATGGGTCGATGTGGCTGGCTGCTAAGAGCACCCTTGTATGCCAGCGGCTCGACTACTTTGTAGCTGCGTCCTTCGCAATTCAGCTCCTCAGCTGCGAGTAAGGATGATTAGCCTTCCCAATTATTATTATTTTGTATGAAAGTTTGGCTGGTAACCCACAAGATTTGCTAAGCAAATTTTTCTGGTAAGCAATTTTTATCTGCTAAGCAACTCTATGAAATTTGCCCCTGCTCAGCGAGATGTTCTGCTGAGCGAGATGTTCTGCCTAGAAATGCAATCAAAATTGTTGTTCTTGTTTCCTTTTTCATTTCTTAAACAGACCACAGACGAGGAGTTGGGTTCTAAGAGTCTGTACTCTTTGCCTCTGAACATTGTACTTGTTAATAGCATAGCTGTTGCATACTTTATTGGTAAGTAATTCACCTGTCCAGCTTTGGACTGTTCGCTTGGAAACATCGGTCACGCACCTGTAAAAAAGCAAAGTTTGTGACTGACATAGGAACACTAGTTCCCTCAAAATCCAACAAACCCAGCTGTTGGAGTTTAAATGGTTTGGGGTGCTTATGGTTAGGCCCCCCAAAAAAGTCTCCGGTTTCTGGTCATCTGTCGGCTTCAAAATCGGTGCGGTGACAGTTTTTTTTTATTTTTTATTTTTTATTTTTTCGGCCATCGTATTCGGAAATACGTGATACATTGTATACGCGGGGACCAAATTTCCCATATACAAAGTATGGTGGCTAAGAGAGGCTTCACAAATCAGGCAAACATTCATACCCCTATAGTGAAAAAGTCATTTAAAGCACAGCATGACAGAATTCCAATCGATCCAGCAATTCTGGCTGCAATTGGACATCGTTTCATAGCAAAAAAAAATAAAAATAAAAATGCTGACGCGTGGGTCTGAGGCGACGTGCACGGAGACCAGAAACCGGAGACTTTTGGGGGGGGGGGGCCTTAGAGCAATTTTCTTTTCATATAAATTATCCACATATTTCTCACTTTTCCACTCTCAGATTTTATGCGTAATGCCGGGGCACAGGCCTACGTTTTCTTCTGGCATACTGTGGAGGGGTACAGGGTCATGGCTGAGCAGCAACTCTCGGAGCTTCACTTGCAGAAGATGAAAAATCAAAACAGGAGGACGACAGAGAATGCCGTCAACTTGGGCATGATCCGGAAAGCGGCGCTGAATATATTCCAAGAATACCTCTCAGAAGATGTAAGTGTGACTGCCTAATTGTACGGTTCATAGGCTTGGATTGACCTGTCTAAAACTTGATTGTCGTCCAGTTTGACCTTAGATGATCTTGACTGACCCAAAATGACCTTGATTGAGCCAGAATTATCAGTAAACCTTCTTGTAAAGCAGAAATATTTCAAGAAAAACACATAATTTTGTCAGAAAAAAAATTCACTTTCATTTTTGTTTTGTATTGTATTTGAGATGTTTTTTCTTTCTTTCTGTTGTTTTGGGAGGGGCTGTCCCGTGCCCAGTTCTATTATAAAAAAACTTTTTAAAATAGCTATATTTGTACACACACATCATTTATCCTTCAACTATTTCATGTCTTATCTTATACAGGCAACAAACAGAGTGAAATTAGAGGGCAATGTAGTTAAGAAGACGTACCAAAGAATCAAATCAGATGAGCTGTCAGATAGCGTGTTTGACGAGGCACAAAGAAGGGTGAGTTACTGAGGGTTAGAGGTCAGTGTGGTGTCAATGAGGCACATAGACGGTTGACCAAAATTGCAAATTATGAAAAATTAAAGTTACTTTGCTATTTTCTCTAAATTGGGTTAGGGTTAGAAAAACAAAATGGCTGTAACATAATCAAGGTATCAAGGTTGGAATGCTGGCCGGGACCGTGGCGCTTATGTCCTTGAGCAAGACACTTTACCATAATTGCTTCTCTCCACCCAGGAGTAAATGGGTACCTGTGAGGGCAGAGTTGGTTGTTGTGTTTGATTAGCCCCGTATGTGCCGAAATGGCAGAAATTGAGCTGTATTCTCCCCAGGGAGCTGAGATAATTTCAGGAATGATTTATGCGCCTGATGAGCAGGGGTAATAAATCATATAGGGACCTCACGGTGATATGCACTATATAAGAGTTATTTATTATTATTATTATTATAGTCCACCCTTCTTTTAAAAACGTTTATATTTACCTCCCACAGGTACATGAAATCTTGCAGGAAGACCGGTTCTTCCCTACATTTAAGCAGAGCAGTTACTACGTCAAATGCCTGGAGGAACTTGATCTCTTGAAGGGGGATGATAGCAGCGGTCGCCTTGGCGATGATGACATGACGCAGGTTGACTCCTCCCCTGAAAACAGCAACGCTGGGGTAGGTCACTTTCAAATCATCGATTTGGACAGAATTTCAGCACAAACATTCTTTATTTCTGTAATTTTTAGTACAACACTTTTTTTTACAATTTTTACAATTCTTGATGTTATGTGAATATCAAAGTAAATATGAACAAACTGCACATATAAACATGCAGAGTGTTGCCTGCCATGAAATTCAGACATATGTGACATTGTTTTCAATCAGTTTAACTTTAAATGGGTTATTTTCTTGTCCGTTTATGTTTCACAGTCTTCGGAGGATTTGTCGTCAATCGGTAGCCAGGGCTCACTGGAGCAACTAAACATACACTCAAACAACTCGTCACCAGACGGCTCGCCAAACATCACCGCCTGCATCACACATTCAAGTAAGTATCGCTCTTGAGTAGCCATGACAATCACCATTTTGACCTTTGACCCTCAGGTTGTGGAACAGTGGAACATGTCTGCTGCCACCTACAGTGTCACATTGGCCATAATTAGAAATATTTCCAAATTTAACTGATAATATTACATTTTAATATTGCCTAAAAAAAAACCTATCGTTTATAAGGCCCCCGATGTCTCAGGTTTCTGATCATAGTTTGGCTTCAGAATCGGTGCGGTCACGTGCTTTTTGTTTTGGTAATTTTTTTTCTTCTGCCAACCAGTGAAATACGTGATACATGTATGTTATTAGAGGCCTCACAAATTGGGCAAACGTTCATACCCCTATGTGAAAATGTCGTTTAAAACACAGCCCGGCAGATTTCCAATCGATCCAGCAATTTTGGCTGCAATTGGACATCGTTTCATAGCAAAAAAAAAACAAAAAAAACAAAAATGCTGTCGGAGACCGGAAACTTTTTTGAAAAAAGTAAAGTTTGTTAACTTTTGTTTTTGTAGCTGTGGTTAAAGAAAAAGGGACAACGTACGCTGTTTATGCCATCCACGTGACGCGTACAGATAACAAGGGGATTACGGAGATCTGGGACGTGTACAGACGGTTCAGCGATTTCCACGACCTACATTTGTGTCTGACGGAACGCTTTGAGAGTCTGTCATCGCTGTCGTTACCGAGTAAGCGTCCCATCCGCAACACCGCCAAGAGCTTCCTCGACAAGAGAAGTAAAGCTCTAACAGCCTATATACAGGTAAGCAGACTCACAGTTTGGACTCATACGGGACATGAGAGGGCGCTGTCACCATGACTTTACAAGGGGTGCAGCGTCATCTGTCTCGTCTGACAGCATTGGCACATTGCTGCCTGAAGTTTCCGTCAAGTAAATTAACAGATTTAGAAAATGAAAAATACCAATTGTAAACAAAATTTATATGCACCTGCCAAGAAAGATATAATCAACAGAGGGCGCTACAAGTGTAAGCAGGATTAAAATTAGCCTGAAGATATGACGTCACGCTTTGAGCTAGAGGCGCGTTAATTACGCCAGATCCTGGCCGTGCGGCTGCCATATTTTCCCCGATGTTCAACTTTGACCTTGGTTGGTAGCTATTGCGTGAGCCTCGAAGTGTGACGTCAGATCTTCAGCACAACGTATCCAATGGAACCCCTTGAATGGTACACCTGGAGCTTGTCTATATCCTTGATATAGGATAAAGACAGGGGACCAGTCTAGATTAAAATGGTCTTTATAAGATTTTTCTATGCATTCATTGTTTTTGTTGTATGTTTTTCTTAATCAAATTAATTCATCAATACGTTTTTTGTTTCCTTGCACTTTTTGTACAGACGTTACTTAATATTGACGTACTGAACAACAATCCTGGTATGCATGTCATCGTGTGTAACTTCTTAGAACCAGGGGTGTACAACCGAGGCAAGGGACAACTTGCGAGAAAGGTGAGGGACACACCCCTCTCCCATACCCACTCAAACACTCACTCCTTAAAATACCTAGGGTTAGGGTTAGGGTTAGGGTTAGGGGGGTTAGCCACACCCGATCCTCATATTGCAAGAAAAATCAGATGTGAGGGTCAGCTTGCAAGGTTAGCTTGCAAGGTTAGCTTGCAAAATGAAACATCCTGGAGGTTCACGGGGGCTTTGTCCTCTAGACCAAAGGGAGACCCAGGCCCGCTACCCAATTTTTAGGATTTTTTTCAGGATAGTTTCTTGTTTGTGGGGATGTGGAGAGTCTGTAAATCCTCCAAAATTAAACATCCAGGAGGTTCAGAGGGCTTTGTCTTCTAGACCAAAGGGAGACCAAGGCCTGCTACCCACAGGAGGTTCAGGGGGCTTTGTCCTCTAGACCAAAGGGAGACCCAGGCCTGCTACCCATTTTTTAGGATTTTTAATTTTGTCAAATCACACCACTGTTACATTATGGTGGAGTGCCATGGTCGAGCAGTTTAGTGCATCGGATTTGTGTTCTGATGGCTGAGTCGTCAGAATGTGTGGGTTCGAAGCCTTGCCGCGACCATGGTGCTTGTGTCCTTGAGCAAGACACTTTACCATAATTGCTGCGAGGGCCGAATTGAACCCAGCCACTGGGGATGTACAAGTCAGTGCATGCTTAGTGCCTGTCCTAAGCCCGGATAAATGGGAGGGTTGCGTCAGGAAGGGCATCCGGCGTAATACCTATGCCAAATCATATATGCGGATCATGATCCGTTATGGCGACCGCTAACGGGAGCAGCCGAAAGAGGACAACCACACCACTGTTACATTATAATATGCATGTCAGCGTGTGCATCAAGCATGTCTTACTCGGGTTCTCTCAAGAGAACCCGAGTAAGACGGACAGTGAGAATATGCCCTATTAATTAAAGGGACAGTATCATCACAATCAACAGGGCATGGAATCAGAGTGCTAGTTTTAGATTAACTTCAGTGACCGAAAATAATACTCACATGATGAGGTCATATTACCGTTGCTGCTACATAAATGAGCCAGTAATTTTCAGTCACTTAAACTAGGACATGCTAACTTCAGATTCTGCCTTTAAATCAGTCTCATTGGTAACCATATTTTATTCACAGATGGACCACATAGTAAACCCATTTAAAACAGGAGTACGCAATGTTGCCCATACTGTACGCTCGGTACCCGGCAACCTGGTAGACGGCGTCAACATGGTGTCTGATAAAATGTCAGACAGCATCAATAAAGTATTTACAAATAAGGTGAGAATGGGAGATTATTGAGACGCTGGTGACAGCAGACGTACCGATTGCATTGTTGATGTAATTCTGAGGAAGTGTACGATATTTAGTGTTTTTTTTTTCCTTCCATAGAATGTGATTGTACCCAAGAATGTGATTGTACCCAAGATTGTGATTGTACCCAATGTCATTTATATTGATTTTCAAATTAATAGAAAGCATATTTTTAGATGATGAAGGATAAACTGAATGCAGCAATTTTAAAGCTAGCTAAAAAAAATTAAAACATGATCTTTTGTAGCAAGTACTGATGCATCAGATTCAGTGATTTTTTTTTGGACAAATTAATAAATGAATCATGAAATAGCTAGCTTTGTGATGATTATTTAGGAGATCCATAAACCCAAATTATGATCAAATATTTAGCCTCTTATATTTTTATTTTCCTTTTTTCCAGTCCAAAGATGAAGATTCTGAAGACATTGGTAGAGTTTCGGACCACATCAAGGCAGACGTGAGTTTATAATGACCCCCTCCCCCCACCACCCGCCCTGCTCCCCCCCCCACCCGACACTACAGCACTAAGTTACCCCAAAAACATTTGCCGTGGTCAATATAATCTGTGTGATCACAGTAACAGAGCATATAGACACTCATCTGCACTAGTAAGTCGGTGTAGATGTAGGGTTAAATTAAATCAGTTGTTTATCACCCAATGCAAGAATTTCATCAACCTATATATATATCGTGGAACCCGCTGGTATATAGGATTCTAGCCGGCCAATCGTCATCGGGCAAGCTCGGTGGTCGAGAGGTTAAGACATCTGCACTAGTAAGCAGGAGGTCGTGGGTTTGAATCCCACCTGAGTCACCTGTGAAGTTTTTTTCACAGACACTCAGAAAGCACTGAGTATGCAGTGCTATACACAGGTCGGTGTAGGCCAAATTAAATCATAATAATTAACTGCATATTTTTGTCTGGTTTCCCAACCGCCAATAAAAAGATATCTCTTTGAAAGTCACCAGTCTATTTTGGACACAAGCCTCGTTTTTATTCACATAGACTTGTGTATAAGAAAGTCAAGATGGCCGCTCCCGTGAAAAGCTTGATTAGATTTTCACTCTTCATTGGAGTTGATTCTTTGAAGACGTCAAAGATGTAAAAAATGAACAATTTTGTGCTTTGAACAAAGGATGATGACAACATTCCTTTAAGAATTATGCTCCTATTGATGGACGAAGTCTTTGACTTGAAGAGTAAGGACCAGTGGTTACGACGTCAGGTTGCAACCGTTCTGAGGCAGATCATCAAAGCGGCTTTCGGCAGTAAGATTAACAGGTAGGTAAACTCAGATAATCAGGTAGATTTGTGTCATTCTCCATAGTTTGACATCAATCAAACAGTGCCCCCAGAAATAAGATTTAAAATATCGTTTCGGTTTTTGCGGTAACACCATGTGCTTATCTCAGCTATCACTAAGTGAGGTAACAGGTTCTGAAAAGAACCTTATCACACAACTCGTATCTCAGCTGTCGCTAAGTGAGATTATGGTTCATGAAGAACCAATATCGGGCAACTCGTTTCTCAACTGTCGCTAAGTGAGATTATGGTTCAGGGGAGAACCAATATCGGGCAACTCTTATCTCAACTGTCGCTAAGTGAGATTATGGTTCAGGAGAGAACTGATATCGGGCAACTCGTATCTCAACTATCGCTAAGTGAGATTATGATTCAGGGGAGAATCAATATCTGGCAACTCGTATCTCAACTGTCGCTAAGTGAGATTATGGTTCAGGAGAGAACTGATATCGGGCAACTCGTCTCTCAACTGTCGCTAAGTGAGATTATGGTTCAGGGGAGAACCAATATCGGGCAACTCATATCTCAACTGTCGCTAAGTGAGATTATGGTTCAGGGGAGAACCAATATCTGGCAACTCGTATCTCAACTGTCGCTAAGTGAGGTTATGGTTCAGGGGAGAACCAATATCGGGCAACTCGTATCTCAACTGTCGCTAAGTGAGATTATGGTTCAGGGGAGAACCAATATCTGGCAACTCGTATCTCAACTGTCGCTAAGTGAGATTATGGTTCAGGGGAGAACCAATATCGGGCAACTCGTATATCAACTATTGCTAAGTGAGATTATGGTTCAGGGGAGAACCAATATCTGGCAACCCGTATCTCAACTATCGCTAAGTGAGATTATGGTTCAGGGGAGAACCAATATCAGGCAACTCGTATCTCAACTATCGCTAAGTGAGATTATGGTTCAGGGAAGAACCAATATCGGGCAACTCGTTTCTCAACTATCGCTAAGCGAGAACGTGGTTCAGGGAGAACCATGGGGTCTTCTCGGGGTCTTCTCTAAGATTTCTCTAAAGATTTAAAATGTTTAGAAGACTTGAACTACAAGCTGGTTTCTATGCACATTATTTCCTACTTTTTTTAAACATGTGACATTTTAACAAGTTTTTTTTTGTTTCCCTGCAGTAAAATTGTGGAAAGTGTGGAAGGGTTGACTTCAGCAGAACAAGTTGCAGATTACGTCAAGCAATTCAGGTAATGTCTACCAGGCATGGAATATCACAGCTGGTTGCCCTGGTCTTGGCCTAGGTAGACTTACAAAATACAGGCCTATGATTTCTCAGGATTTTTCCGGATTTTAGGATTTTTACAAATGCCCCTTTGCATCAAAATTTTCTTGAAAGAAGAGAAGTAGCCAACAAGGAAAAAAAGAAGTAGGTCTGTATTGTGTTCCAAACCGATAGTTTCTTGTTTGTGGGGATGTGGAGAGTCTGTAAAGTTAGAACATCCAGGAGGTTCAGGGGGTTTTGTCCTGGCCCGTTACCCATTTTTCAGGATTTTTTTACTTATGTCAAATCACACCCTTGAAAATGTTCTCATAGACATTCTGATAACATAATGAAATTCTAGGCTTGGGGCCGATTTCATAGAGCTGCTTAGCAGCTAAAAATTGCTTACTAGAAAAACTTGCTTAGCGGATTTCTTTGGTTACCTGCCAAACTTTCATATAAAAATGTATGCATTTTGGCTGGTAGTCTGTTTTATATCGCTTAGCAAAATTCTCTGCTTAGCAGCTGAAATTGACCCCTGATCTCTACCATATTTCCCAAATACCAATTTAGAGACTGCTGGCAAATAACGGAAATAAAAGTTTGTGGTGCAGTCTTCACTGCAGGATACGATGGGGACGTGGTCATGGCTGATAATAGACTGAACTGATTGAATAATCCTATTGAATCAGTTTCATTACGTGCTGGCTTTATGTAACAGCCGACACACGGCTCAAATACGCGCTGGTCCAATTTTGATAATGACTGGTCAATATCAGCCTTTAATTGCCCCCAACATGATAATGCCTGGACTATTAAATCAGGATGTTAAAAACTGTTTGGGGCATTAGTAAATTGTTACATGCATCTACACGTTTATTACATTAAGAATTTGATGTATTCTTAACAGGGAATCATTTTGGCCTGGCGGAATATTAGCCGAGGTGGCGCCGGAGCGAAGCGAGAACGTCAAACTCAGGACACTCGTCGCTGCGAAGGTGAAACTCTTCAGCAGTATACCGGGTAAGGATGAGGCTCATCACATGATCAGTCACATGGTCAGTACAGTGCTAAAGACCTTTCTCACGGTGCCCACCATCTTGTTTTTGTGTTCAATACAACTCTATGTGACTAAAATGAGGCTGGGAGGAGAATAGTCTGGTTCCTTTTATATATTCATTATTAGAGTTATAATCGTATATGGATACAGGGATTCTGACAAAGACTGCCACAATATGAAATCTGTAGAGGATTCTCACTTGACTTCTCTTCTGTTTTTGTTTTTTGATGTAATTTTTTTGCCTTTTTATCTAGTTTTTTTGTTTTGTCTTTATGAATAGATGAACTCAAAAACTTTATTGGAACAGAGACGAGTCGCCGTGGAATGACACGTCTCATTCAGATGCTCCAGAACCGTGTCCTCAACAAGCGTCTTCTCTACGTCATCCTGGAGGGTCTTCTGACAATCATCTTCCGTGCCAACAAGTTCAAGGACATCTTCCGGAAGTTGCATGGGCAGTCGCCGCGGCTCCGCCAACGACGGGAAAACGGCACATTCCAACAGCGGCAGCAACAGCAACCGAAACCTCCGCAGATGTCACAGGCGAGCATGATGCGGAAGCGAGAACATATCCAGCGGCGGGACACCAGGTGACCCAGGGGGAGGGGGAGCTGGTGTTGGGACAGCCACACTGGAATTTAGTGAATTTTTTGGGGGAGGGGGTGTGATTGATGGAACCTCTCAGCTGGTTCCATTTTTTTATACCATATATTAACACAAATTGGGGGTTACTCATGGATCATTGGTTGTAGGTAGTCTACACCAATGGTAATTAGCCCAAACTGAAAATGTTAAAAATATTCCATTCTTGAAGGTTGTGAAAATTAATACAAAGTATATTTGTCTAAAATGTTTCATTTCTGAGAAGAAAAAAAAACACCACAGATTATATGCTTAAAATCTTTTATTTTTATTTCAAAATTTTAAAGAAATGTTTCAGTTTTCTCAGAAATATAAAGCGTTTGATGGGCTGAAATTTCAACAGCTTGGTTTCCAGACATATTTCTTGATTTTTAGAAAGGATTCTTGATTAATTTATCAATGGTGAATACAGCCTTTATATTTATACTAACACTTCTATTTTGATATACTATGAACGGGAAACACGATTACACAGAGTGGACCAACCGTTAATGGAATAGCCATATTCGTCATTGATTTTGAGTGTGTTCAGTTGATGAATGTCCATTCTTGCTTATTAACTAACATACAGTTCATGACAAAGTGTCCTCAAAAGTTGAAAAAATGCTTAACTTACTCAGTGGGATATGAAAACAAAAAGAAATATTTTTTTTTTAAAGAAATTTAAAGCCCGTGTAAACAAATATAATGATAATATAAAAAAATAAAAATTTAAATTTTATATTAAACTTATTTAGTAAAAACTGGATGATGGTAAAATATCCCCATCTGAAGTGCTTTCGTTTTAGCAAAATTTTTCAAAACTGAAAAAAAAAATCTTATGGCAGATAGAAATTCTATGATCAATTCTACATTGAACAGAAAAATGTATAAATGAACGTTAGTAATTTTGTCAGAAATGTGTGGACCAATTAACATTTTCACAGGTTGGTTTTTAGCCATACAACTTGACGGCCATTAACTGTGGATACATGTGATGACCTTTGACCTCTAAGCAATCCATCTTGTTTGCGGTCAAAGTGGCTCACATCAGAGTTTGTAAATGCACAATGAATCTTTCAAAGAAAGTGCTTAAATTGAATCTAATTTGCAAGTACATTTTTGGGCTTGACTAAAGAACTAAAATACCAAAAAAATATTCTTGATAATTCATTTTAATAAATGTAACAAAAATTCCATTTGAAAACTAATCATAGTAAGTTTATATTTTGTACACGTCCTTAGATTTGGAAGAATCAGAAATATTTTACAGATTTTTGAACTTACTGAATCATAGTATTATTCTTGCCCTGTCATTGTGCATTTTTGTGTTTTATTTAGTTTTAAAAACTTCGCGAGAATTCTGGCCACCCTTACAGTAAATAGAAATGATAAGGTTCGGTGAGACTTAAGGCTAGTTCATGTATGCTGATACATGAATGAATTCGCAAGCTGAAATGTGTTCAACTTCCTTCTCTGGCTCAAATAGTTAGGTAGGGTTGTGATTTGTCTGGATCGTAACATTGTGATCCTCCGGATTTTAAAGATTTAAGCAATAAAGGAAAGCAAAGCAAATGCTCAGAACTATAGATTTCACCCCACCGCTGTTCACAACAGCGGCCTCAATACCCCTTGCAAAATTTACGTGGATTTTTCAAAACTTCCCAATCACACTCCTGTTAAGGGGTCAATGGTGGTGAATAAATTACCTTGTTTATTCTCTAAGCCCACCAGGGTAGGATTGAAAAAGATTTTTTTATTTTTTTTTAAGGGTAAGGGTTTTAAGGGTAAGGGTTTTAAGGGGTAAGGGTTGTCATTGCCTGGCACTTGAAACTTAAAAATTTAATCTGAAAATTGCATTTTATTTAATCATAAATAGGAGCACAATTAAAAAAATCAGTATTTGTTTAATTAAAATGAGCATTGTGTGTGACAGATTTTTGAAATCATAGTCATTAAAAGGGCAGTATCATCATGATCAGAGCAAACCTTCAGCAGGGCATGGAATCGTTAAAGATGAACACGGTGACTGAAAATTAGTGGCTCATTTCTGTAGCATTTACAGTATACGACCTTATCATATGGGGAATTATTTTCAGTCATTTAGTTAATCTAAAACAAGCACTCCGATTCCATGTCCTGTTGATCGTGACGATACTGCCCCTTTAAATTGAAATGTTTCTGTGTGAGCTCAATGTGATTTTAAGTAAAAACAGAAATCCTTGTATTAAAATTGAAATGTCTTGTACTAAACCCGTCCATAACACAAGCCTCGGGTTCGGTGAGGTGGGGTTGGGTGGGGTGGGGGTAGAGGGGGCATGTACCCCCACCCCAGTATTTCAACCACTGACATGAATAGTTACATGTATACACTTTTAGATTAATTCTACATAGCTGTTGTCAACTATACTACCCCAATTGAAACCCTATTCTCCCAATGGAGATACCAATAGACCCCAATCGGGATACCCCTGGGTGACGACACCTTCTGCATCAATAATGCTCACAGGGTTGATATCAACTATACTATCCTGATTGGGAGATAATTGTATCCCGATTGAAACCCTATTCTCCCAATGGAGATACCAATAGACCCCAATCGGGATACCCTTGGGTGACGATACCTTCTGCATCAATAATGCTCACAGGGTTGATATCAACTATACTATCCTGATTGGGAGATAAGTGTATCCCGATTGAAACCCTATTCTCCCAATCGGGATACCCCTGTGTGACACCTGTGTTACTTACCAATATCAACGGTTTTCTTGTTTTCTTTCCTTTGATAACTTTATGATTGATAAGTAAGACTAATTGCGGTGACACCATGTGGAATCTCAATTGAGTAGTAATTAGTTCTGAAAAGAACGCGACGTTTCGATCAGTATGATTGATCATATGATATGCAATAATCCAGAGTGGTGCAGATATATTTGTAGCTTCTTAATTAAATATTTGCTAAAATATGAACATTCCTGTAGTAGATTAATAGATTATGTGTTGAGACAACCTCCTTGGAGTTTTGTTTCTCGACATTATATTTTCAAGTGGATAAAATTAAAATTCGTTGTCGATGTTTTTCATCCCCTGAAAAAAGTAGTGATTTTTTTTTTACTCTGAGTTTAGATAAGTAAACGTATGTTGATTAGTCTCCTTATGACATAACCTCTCTCAAAATGGGGAAAGGTCATTTATTTATAGTTGCTAGGGTACTTCCCAATGGTACCCAGGCAATCCGCCATAAAAGTACACAAACCTGTATAGGGTTGAGATTGCCTGGGTACCATTGGGTGACAACTGCTCCTTCAGCTAAACTAAATTGTCGTAAGCGACTTTGTGTGTACACCCTAAATCTCCTACGTCCAAGGTACTTTGTGGTGCCGTTGGTGTAGATGTAGTCTGTATACGGTAGAACTTGATATTCAGTGAGAACTTCCCTGGTAACCATCAACACTTGAATGTAAATGAAGCCAATAGCCCACACTAACCAGTGATATTCTAAATGCTGTAGCACTACAAGCATAAAGGGAGCCCTCTAAAGGTCATGCACTGAGTGGATAGCATATTTGGATATAGCATTCTAGCACTGTTGATATACTTTTGGCTATGCAAAAAATAATAATAATAATCAGTTACGGAAACTAGTCCCACCGGAAACTAGCAAAGCAAATAATAATTCTCTACACTTTCATTTGTACGAGTACACAACCTGCGTACTCACTAAAGAATTGATCTCACAAGTGAGCAATGTTAGAATTGTATAACTGGGTTTGTGCCATCTTCCTTTAGCTCACATAACTACATTGAAAGTTGATTAAAACGAGTGTTGAACTTTGCATTACAATGCAATGGTCATTGTAGATCCAGACACTATTTTATAAGTGTGTATTTTCAGCAGTGCCCTTTAAGTTTGTAGGGCACCCAAAGTTTTCGAGACTAAAACTAAATTTCACTGTTACAAACTTGTGTTCATATTTCCTGATAATTATAACTTAAATATTGCACTGCAATCATTACAAAGTTACATATGAACTTCGCACAGTAATCGGTTTGCACGATTATAGTTTCACACTGAAACAAAGATATCCTAATGTTAGATTTGGGGGATGTTTTTTGTAGCATGATAACAAATTCTTGTAACTATTCAAGAAAATTAACCATTTGATTAGATTTTTTTTACCTTCACACCAACGTATATATCAAACACAAACTGTATATTCGGTGCTTTCCGAGTGTCTGTGGAAAAAAACATTCACAGTTCCCATTTCGTAATTAAATATAATTGGTCAATTTTTAATTTTGTTTGTTTGACCTTGGTTGGTAGCTAGCGTGCGCATGCCGTGAAGCGTGATGTCAGATCTTCAGTACAACACGTTAACGTATCCAATGAAATCCTTTGAGTGGTACGCCTGGAGCCTGTCCATATCCTTGATAGGATATAGACAGGGGACCAGTCGACCCTTTAAATAAACTAATTGCCCATTAGTGTCTAGTTCTGGGAACAAGCTTGACCCTGGGGATGAGGTTGATGGAGCATGCTCAATCATTTTGAGTTCAGACATATGAAATACTTCAATTGGTTTGATGTGGTTTTTGTTTAGATCGCCTAATTTCTTGAATCAGTAAATGTGCAATAAGTATTTTGTTTAGCAATCACGGTGAACATCGTCAACAACTTCTTAAGCTGCCATTTTGTTTAATCATGCTTGTTTAATTTGGTAGAGATTTAATCCACTTATCCATAAACAAATTCAACCTAGACAATGTAGATATTTGTGTGGTTGTTTATTTTTTATGTAACTTTGTCTGATTTGTAGATTAACCCTCCTACAATCAGTGCAATTTTTGAAACAACCCATTCAGGCCACTCCAAGCCATTAGCTGTTGCTAGTGGCCTCCTATGGTTACCCTTCTGTGCACTGTCACACCACTGAGATTGTAGGGTAAAGTGGTCTCCCATTGATACATTGCAGGCCATACTAATATGTTCAAACACTTACAGTGGCCTTGGGTGGTACACAGTTGATTTTGTAAGATTACTTAGAAAGTAGGCTTGTACATGTATGTACTGAAGGTTGCTAAAGAACAGAATTTTGTGGATCGGAGTGGCCTCCATGTGTAGAAGGGTTAAAAGGAAAGTACAATTGTGGTTACTACCAGAGCCCAATTTCACAGCGCTGCTTATCGGTAAGCAAATTTTCGTGCTAACTATAGCAAAAAAATTTGCTTAAGCATAAGCGTATTTCACAGGTTAGCAAGAAAATTCAGAACAGCATGTTGCGCGTTCCCCATGGATTTGTATTGTTTCGTCACTCATTTGCTAGTAGTAACGGCCTGCAAGTTAGCGTGCCTTTCTCTATGCTTAACGGTTAGCAGCGCTATGAAATGAAAAACGTACAGTAAGCAAAAAATCAGCTGCTTGGCGGTTCTATGAAATTAGGCCCTGATTAGCAAATAATATTATCAGATTATCTCAAAACAGAACATGGTGTACAGTTGGTACATATGTCAAATATCATAAAGAAATAATTCCATCTGAAGTGCTTTCATCTTTGAGAAAACAGGAATTGTCGAATTTGCAAAAAAGTTGCTGTTCGGCGGTGTTTTGTAAAACATAAACAATTTTTCATTTTTTTCCTCAAATAAACCCCCCAAAAACAAATGTGAACAAGTATTGTAATGAAGCTTTCATATTTTATGGTATATTTTTCGAATACATGAGTATTGAAATGACACTAGGTTACTCAAAACAATGCTGTACCTTCCCTTTAAAATTTTGTTTTGAAATATTAACCCTCCTGTGACTGCAAGGGTCAAAATGTTGATATACTTGCCAAGGTATATCTAGTGCACTTAAAAGTCAAACACTGTCAAAATGAGTCGACCGTTTTTGACTGGTAAAAGTATTGCCTTGTATTATTGAGGGTGGTCAAAATGACGGTAAAAACCAGTCAAATTGCGCCTGTGTGCACATTTGGGTCAACAATCAAAACAGGCAGTTGACTGATTTTAACCTCTATATCTACTTGCTACTAAAGTTCAGCTAAAGTAGGAGGGTTAACTAATGACTGAATAGTTTTATGAAATGAAATTCCCCAAAGCCTACCAAATTGTCTGTCAGCTAGACTTGAATCTGGTTCAGATGTTTTTAAAAAAACTGCCATACCCCTTTTTTGTCTTTCTGATAAATATCGAAAATATTTAACAAAAATGGAAGTTGTTAACTCGTTCCCCTGATAACATTTTTACTGAATTTATATTATAATATTGAATACAGCCTTTAGCAAAAAAAATTTGGGAAATCTAAACTTTAATGAATTTTAATTTTGTGGTTTCACAATAAGAAATAGTTGGTTCAGAATTGCCCATAGGTAAATAATATCAATTTAAGGAACCTATATTAGTCATTATGTGATGTAATGATTTATTTTGTTTAAATGAGCATCGACCAATATTGTTTCTGTATACTTCCGTTTGTTAACAGAAAGGGCATTTAAATGTTAATAATAATTTGCATGCATGAATTATTAATGTTTAACTCCATCTGTAACATCATGCATATTCGAATTATAATGAAAATGTGTACATGGTAATATGCATAAATGAATCATTCAGTAAGATTATTATTATTGTCGTATAGATGAATAATATTTGTATCAATGTACAGGTGTGATGTAGCACAAGTAATAATATATTTGTACAGACCAAAAGTCAAATAAACAAGGTGCATGTTTGATGTACGTTCAGTTTATTTACAAAAGCATTTGAAGATTTTTCCTACGAAATAGGGAGACAGCCATAGAGCTGGATAGCTCCGTGTGGGTTCAGATATCTAGAGGTCGCAGTTTGAATTCCTGTTACCATTCTTTATTCGACTCTAAACTGTTCAATGAAACAAATAGTTGACACAAAGGTTTTTTTATAATAAACTTTAAATTATAATTTTCACAACAATACCAATAAACAAAGGCCCCCCCCCCACAAAAAAAGGTAGGCAGTAAAATTCAAGAAATATTTTAAGAGCTACCTCTTTGAAATATATGCAGATGGTAATCAAATTTACCAATAACAATCGTATCTTTTTACAGAGTTCCAGGATGAACACACAAAACCTATGGAAGAAGATACAACGTTGTTGCACTCACTTGTTTTAATATCTGCAAATTTATGCATTATTGCACATATGACCTTGTTGTTCTGACAGGACGATTACAGAACACAACCAACCGAGGCGCATTCCAGAGATGGGGAGCTGATTTGATGGAGTAACATGGTGCACAGAATGAAGTCTATCCAGCTGGGTCGGCCCAATATCATTAAGTTTTGTTGGTTACCATCCAAACTTCCAATCAAACTCTGTGTACTTTGGCTGGTACTCTGCTTAGCATCTCTATAAAATTCGCCCCAGAGCAATCTTCTTGAGTAATCACTTGGAGACATCACTTGGAGACAAGAACACATAATATAAATTTATGTTTTGATAAAAGCCCTCCCCCGAGATTTAGAAGCGGCATGAATGGAACTTACATGTATATTATACGACTTGTATAGGTTGGTGAAATTCTTGCGTCGGGTGATAAACAATTGATTTAATTTTGCACTATACACCGATGTGTGTATAGCACTAAATACTCGGTGCTTTCCTTCACAGGCGACTCGGGTGGGATTCGAACTGGGATTTGAACCGGGCAGGATATGATTCGTAAGCTTTGCATGGTGAAAAGTACAGACTGCGGTGACACCGCATACAAATTATCTTTGTGTAGTCACAACTCAACATTTCGATCAGTATGGTCTTATTATGGCTACATTGGCAAGGGGCCTCAATACAGGTAGCTATATAACAGGTTTATCTAAATGTAATTATGTTTCACTTCGGCCACAATTTATCTTCAGGCATTCTGACTGCTAAAAAGCACAACAAAATACATTTCCCCCCCCCCCCCCCCCCCAAAAAAAAACAAAAAAACAAAACAGGATATTGATTCAAATCAAAAACAATTTTGCACTGTGATAACTTTTACAATTGGGAACAAAAGTCATCTCCTATTTATTTTTGTCTGGATAAAAATGGATTTTAGCAAATCAATTTTGTCAGAATGTGCAGAAATGCATTCCGTCACAATGTTCATTTTTAATTTCCGAATAAATGTTAACAAATGTAAAACATTACTCAGAAACATCAATAAAAAAAAATATTCTTTTTAATCCGATGGGTTTCCCAAAATCAGACTGGCACTGGAAATGACGTCTGCCCCATTATTACCTGAACAAAGCTTATCATGGCCCCTGAACATGGATAATACAGATGTGCTTAATTTTGATTGGCTCCCATAACAAAGAGTGGCCCTGGAAACAGTATAAGTGTTCTGCCCATTCCAACGAAATCCAATGAGCTTCTAAGAAACTGGGTAGGAGAAGAAGTTGTCGAGATCATGGAGAGGTTGCAATCACTTGAACAGGAATTTCCATTTGGATTCACCTTCTTTAATGTTGTAACCAGCTGAATAATGCTTGTTCTGCTTCTGTGGAAAATAGATGATAACAGAGAACAGGGATGATATTGTGAGAAAATGAAAAGGTAGGAAAAATGTTTGCTATATACTAGCCTATAGCGGTTTACCTCTATAGCCATATATAGCAAGGAAACTGTTTTTTATCTTGGTATGAAGTTAGTCGGGACCCGGCTTTAGTGATATGCTGACATTACCTATCAAACTGGCAGCAAAATGAGCCCTCCTTTTAGCTCCTAGATTTGTTTTTATTTGATTTTTTCTCCTTCATCTTGTTACCATGGAAACACTAACAATCTCTTGGCAGTCTTACCTCTGTGAACTCTCGCGTCATATCGTAGAATTCTTGGGCTCCGAAGGTCAACTCTGGGATATACTTGGGAATATCCATACAGCGGGCGACGTGAAACTTGTTGAAGATGCTACCAGACGAAAACAACAGCCAAAATAAAACAAGTGTCATCATTGGCAAGCACAATACTATCATGCTAGCCGTGCAACTGTACACACAAAATAGTGCCCAGTCAGGGGCCAATGTCATAGATCTTGCTAAGCATAGAAAATGTGTGCTTAGCAAAAATAGCTTACCAGCCAAATTGTCACGTCATGTATACTACTCAAAACAATTTAGGGAACACCGGATTTTTAACATCAAATAGGTTTGAAATGTTCCATGAACCGGGATTTTCATTTGCAACCCCCTCTCTCTTTCAGTAGTCATGTCATGAAATGTGTAATCACTACATGCATCCTTTATCATCTGTTTCATTGTGCAGTTGTTTCTCATCAATTCTGTGAAACATTGTGTTTATCTGAAATAAATGATCTTGCTTTAAAAGAGATTATTCCGGTGTTCCCTAAATTGTTTTGAGTAGTATATATATTGCTTCTGGCTGGTCCTCAGCACAATTTCGCTTAGCAGATAAATTTACTAAGCAATATTGTCCGCTAAGCAGCTCTGTGAAAGTTTTCTTATTTGTAGGTCAAAATGAGTTGATTATTTTTGACTGGTAAAAGCATAGTCTTGTATTGTTGAGGGTGGTCAAAATGACAGTAAAAACCAGTCAAAATGCCCCTGTGTGCACATTTGTGTCAGCAGTCAAAAACAGTCAAAACTTTGATCAGTATAGCTACTTGCCACTAAAGTGCAGCTAAAGTAGGAGGGTTAAGCCATGAAATTGGCAGATATATTTGTCGTTTAAAAAAAAAAAATTAAAATAAACTGAGACATTTATACTCACAATCTGTATAGTCGATCCAGGGTGACGTCATCATCATTGTTCCAAGGCAAGTGTTCAAACTTCAACATATCGATGTCTTCAATCACCTAGGCACAGAGTAGAATGAAAAAAAGCTGTAAGCATGAATCAAGTTTGCGCCAACAATATTCTTTAGGCTTAAGTTGGTCTAAGATTCTAAGGAATAACGATTTCACTATTTCTCATTAACAGCGCAACGCAATAAGCTGAATTTTTCACAGGTTGGCCGTTTAACCCTCCTGTGACTACAAGGGTCAAAATCAGTCCAAATGTTGATATACTTGCCAAGGTATATCTAGTGCACTTAACCCTCCTGTGACTACAAGGGTCAAAATCAGTCCAAATGTTGATATACTTGCCAAGGTATATCTAGTGCACTTAACCCTCCTGTGACTACAAGGGTCAAAATCAGTCCAAATGTTGATATACTTGCCAAGGTATATCTAGTGCACTTAACCCTCCTGTGACTACAAGGGTCAAAATCAGTCCAAATGTTGATATACTTGCCAAGGTATATCTAGTGCACTTAACCCTCCTGTGACTACAAGGGTCAAAATCAGTCAAAATGTTGATATACTTGCCAAGGTATATCTAGTGCACTTAACCCTCCTGTGACTACAAGGGTCAAAATCAGTCAAAATGTTGATATACTTGCCAAGGTATATCTAGTGCACTTAACCCTGCTATGACTACAAGGGTCAAAATCAGTCAAAATGTTGATATACTTGCCAAGGTATATCTAGTGCACTTAACCCTTCTGTGACTACAAGGGTCAAAATCAGTCAAAATGTTGATATACTTGCCAAGGTATATCTAGTGCACTTAACCCTGCTATGACTACAAGGGTCAAAATCAGTCAAAATGTTGATATACTTGCCAAGGTATATCTAGTGCACTTAACCCTCCTATGACTACAAGGGTCAAAATCAGTCAAAATGTTGATATACTTGCCAAGGTATATCTAGTGCACTTAAAAGTCAACCACTGTCAAACCTTACGTGTAGTAAGTACATTAACCCTCCTACTACTACAAGGGTCAAAATCAGTCAAAATGTTGATATACTTGCCAAGGTATATCTAGTGCACTTAAAAGTCAAACACTGTCAAACCTTACGTGTAGTAAGTACATTAACCCTCCTACTACTACAAGGGTCAAAATCAGTCAAAATGTTGATATACTTGCCAAGGTATATCTAGTGCACTTAAAAGTCAAACACTGTCAAACCTTACGTGTAGTAAGTACATTTACAAGTCAAAATGAGTCTGGTATTGTTCAGGGTGGTCAGGGTGGTCAAAATGACAGTAAAAACCAGTAAAAAAATACCCCTGTGTGCACAGTTGGTTCAACAGTCGAAACAGGCAGTTGACTGATTTTGACCACTGTATCTACTTGTCACTAAAGTGCAGCTATAGTAGGAGGGTTAATGTATGTCTTGATTGAAAGAGAGTAAGCAGGTCAAAACAGTTATATAGCCAATATATCTTACCAATCCTGCTCCTTCCCATAATAATTGTGTGTCTCTAGTAAATACTTACCTTATCGATTTCTTGGAAGTCCTTCCAGTTGTACGTCAGGACTTCGGAGGTTTCACTTATCTCTGGTAAGAAGCGACCTTTGTAGATATCTTCAATGTTTTGTAGATATTCATCTGGGATCTCAGTCTCCATGTCCTATGATACAGATTTTTATAAGTAATTTGATTGTCTCAGGTTTCTGGTCATAGGTCGGCTTCAAATTCGGTGCGGTGACATGTTTTTTGGAATATTTTTTTTTTATAAATTGATACATTTTAACATGTTTATGCTGTTATTGGAACTTTACCAAAATTCCCAAACACAAAGTATGGCGGCTAAGAGAGGCCTCACAAATCGGGCAAACGTTCATACCCCAATGTGAAAAAGTCGTTTAAAACACAACACGGCAGAATTCCAATCGATCCAGCAATTTTGGCTGCAATTGGACAAACTAAAAATGCCAACGTGCAAGTCTGAGGCGATGCAAGCAGAGACTAGAAACAGGACATTTTTTTTCTTCCAAAATCATTTTTCTTTTAGTAATTATGTTCATATGAGACCAAATTCAGCAGCTAAAACAAACCAATAAAATACAAACTATAAATATCACGGCACCCGCTGCTATATAGGATTCTAGCTCGGTGGTCGAGAGGTTAAGACATCTGCACTAGTAAGCAGGAGGTCGTGGGTTCGAATCCTGCCCGAGTCGCCTGTGAAGTTTTTTCCACAGACACTCGGAAAGCACCGAGTATACAGTGCTATACACACGTCGATGTAGGGCAAAATTAAATCAAAAAAATATTAAAATAAAATTTGCTAAGCAGAAATGTATGCTTAGTATGTATTCTTGGTTACCAACTGAATTTCCATACAATTTGTATTGGCTTTGACTGGTTGTCTGTATTATGTCGCTGAATGTATTATGTCGCTGAATATCTTATGATGGCATCTTTGTGAAATTTCCAAACCATTGTGAAACCACATGAAAGTTTTGTCAACGTTCAAGAGGCAAATATTTCCTAAGAAAAAACAGGGATGTTTAAGATTGACTTACTCTCGCTCTCTCCTTGATTCTCTTCTGTAGGGCATCGACTGGTGCATCCAGGTAGATGACAAGGTGTGGAGGTCGTAGGCGATACAGAGAGATACCTTTGATCTCATTGTAGTAATCAGCACCTGAGAAAGAAAAAAAAAAATATATATATATATATAAATCATTCAAAATGTAGATATATTTGCCAAGGTATATCCAGTGCACTTAAAAGTCAAACACTGTCAAACCTTACGTGTAGTAAGTACATTTACAGGTCAAAATGAGTTGACCGTTTTTGACTGGTAAAAGCATTGTCTGGTATTGTTGAGGGTGGTCAAAATGACAGTAAAAACCAGTCAAAAAATACCCCTGTGTGCACATTTGGGTCAACAGTCAAATCAGGCAGTTGACTGGTTTTGACTGGTAAAAGCATTGTCTGGTATTGTTTAGGGTGGTCAAAATGACAGTAAAAACCAGTCAAAAAATACCCCTGTGTGCACATTTGGGTCAACAGTCAAAACAGTCAGTTGACTGATTTTGACCTCTCTAGCTATTTGCCACTAAAGTGCAGCTATAGTAGGAGGGTTAGTCAACTTCTCTGAAGTAATTCTCAAACCAATAAACAACCAAATTCTGTCGGTATACTTACAAGCTTTCCTGAAGTATTTCATCTTCAACATTGCCTCCATGAACACATAGTCACTGTACACAGACCTCTCCATGACGACACCTTGACCTGAAAGAAGGGTCACAAGGTCAAAGTGTGGTCTAGCTCCTAGGGTTCGCGTATATGTTTTCTTGCGTCTTGTTTTCTTGGGTCAAATGAGATGATCACAGTCCATTTTTCTGTTAGGGGTGTGCATTTTCGGTTATTTCGGGAACTGGATACCTGAAATTGGAAATCTTCAGATACCCGGATACCCAGATACCCAGATACCCAGATACCCAGATACCCAGATACCCAGTTATCCATAAACAATTTTGTAAAAACACAAATACTCCTGAATGTATAAAATAACCAATACGAACACAAGTTTCAAACAAAAGCCAGCAAGCCTGTGGGAGGATGTTGGCAAATGTTACTTCTAAAGCCTTCATCCTAGTAGTTTTCTTCATTTTGTTAGCAAAAAATCAGAGACTTACATTTGTGTGGCTTAAAATGTTCAGTCGGAATTTTCAAAAGTCGTTTACATGTAATCGGGTACCCGGATACCCGGCACAACCTTATTTTCTGTAAAAATATTCTGAGCAATATAGTTTGTTGGTTGTTCTTCAGCCTGGCAATGCATTTAAAAAGAAAATTAAAAATCAAGTCAATTACGGAGGACATTTTACCTGTTTCTAGTAGATGTTGGAGAACGTCTGCATATTGTCTGAATCGCATTGCATACATCATCATCTGGAGGCGGAACGAATGGCCGTCCTTAGCAAATGGGTCTTTGTAGAATCTCTCCATCGAGACATCAGCTAAACACACAGGAAAAAGATATAAACAAGGTTGTGTTTTGTGTGAAAGAAAACTTAGTGATCTATCAGTGTCGTGGCCGAGCGGTCTATCTTACCGTACTCAAGTTCTGGTGTTAGCAGCAGAATGTGGGTTCGAATCCCGGCCGTGACACTTGTGTCCTTGAGCAAGACACTTAACCATAATTGCTTAGAGGGGCAGAGGCAGTTTAACAACTGCCTTGTTCTGGACTAGTTACCCCTCCCAGTCCTATTCGCACCGTGAAGAGGCTCTGGTTATTAACTTGTCTTGTTTCGGTGCGAGGGGCTGGTTCTTCAGTGTGGAGTTGTTGTAACAACTCAATGACTTAGTAGCCCCCACCTTGGATTGGCCATTGGCCTTGTGTGGGGCGATTTGCATAAAAAATTTTTTTTTAAAGTATGAATGACAGGAGTGGTCTTTCTTTGTGCACAGCCTGCTGAGGGTGCTGTTTAAGCAAGTAGCAGCTTGTTAATAGGGCATTAGTATATCACTGGTTAGCATTCAAGTGTTAACGGTTATCAGGGAAAAATATTTGCTGGATATGAAGTATTCTAGCTTACAAACGATTGGGTTTTATATATATATATATATGTGTAAATACAAAGCTATAAAAATGCCCTCGACTCAGTAAACTGTGTGCATTTCACCACTACGGCTGTGCATAGACATGGTTTTGTTTTAACCCTCCTACTACTACAAGGGTCAAAATCAGTCAAAATGTTGATATACTTGCCAAGGTATATCTAGTGCACTTAAAAGTCAAACACTGTCAAACCTTACGTGTAGTAAGTACATTTACAGGTCAAAATGAGTCGACCGTTTTTGACTGGTAAAAGCATTGACTGTTATTGTTCAGGGTGGTCAACATGACAGTAAAATCCAGTCAAAAAATACCCCTGTGTGCACATTTGGGTCAACAGTCAAATCAGGCAGTTGACTGGTTTTGACCTCTGTAGCAATTTCCCACTAAAGTGTAGCTACAGTAGGAGGGTCAATTTGCCCCTTCCACTCCAAAACAAAAGTATATGGCAACAAATTGTGAACGTTTGTAAATTTTTACAGTCTGGCTCCGACACATGTGCAACAGAAAAACATGCAAAAGAGTACAAACAGGTATTAACCCTAACCATGCTAAATGCAACAGGTGTAAAAATCTGATGGATGTTGTTGCATTCAGCAGCCAGTACTGATAACTCAAGCTGTTGTATCTTGTTGCATTCAGCACTGGACAGTGTTTGTATAACAAATAGTCTGTGTTGTGTCTTCAACATTACCCTGCTCAATGCAACAAGATCCCCTTGTTGTATGTTGTTGCAGACAGCACTATGCTTGAAAAATACTGAACCCTTCACTGCTAGGTGCAACAAGATCCACATATGGATCTTGTTGCACCCAGCAGGCCTCGATCATTGACCACTGTTGTATGTTGTTGCAGGGTGATAAGAAAGTTACCCTAGCATGGTTAGGGTTCAGCCTTGTCCAAAATAACCTACAACTAACATTAGCATGTAATGTAGTGTAGACTACATATGAAAATAAATCATGGAAAAGCTTCTTACAAATATACTTTGGGTCGTACTTCTTGCCCGGTCCCAGCTCCAGCTCGTCCAGGTAGTGGACGTGAGCCTCTGGAACGTGCTTCATGCCGAGCTTGTCAGCCAGCTCTTGGCTGAAGCTGCTCTTCCCGCATCCAATGTTGCCGTCGACGACGATGATTTTGCTGCGCTCATCAAATTTGTGCATGAACTTGTGTCCCATGAAGAAAGTGAGCAGATTGTCGGAGGACACAAACATACCTCTGTAGGATGGCTGCACAATATGATTTATTGGAAAGAATGATGAATACAACCGTCACTTTTCTATCCAAATATAAATAGGCTAGTATAAGTATGACAAATATCACAGATTGTACTTGAAAAGATGACAGAGGACACACTTAAGGTAGGCAGTTTCATGAAAATTTGAAGTTGCTTCAATGCTTTTAAATGTCATATCACTGGATAGAGCAAAAAATTAGAAAGAAAATGAGGGGTCAGTGGTCATGATAGGTTAACCCTATGCAAAGTTATGAATTTTTGTTGATTTAAATATTTGGTCATTTTTAAGATCCAGTTTCAATGGAAAAGGTTGTGACCGAATGTGCCTGCAATGTATCCTTGTAGTACTAACAAAGTTTATTTTCAGCAACTTGCACTGTTTTTAAGCCAACGTTACAGTTGGCATGGATTGATCATTTAAGATAACCACGATGTGTAGTATCCATTTATCGACACTAGAAGTGACTACATCCATAGACTACCCTTTATATTAGAATTTTACCATGAAAGTTCGGCAGGTCACAAACTTTTACAGTACAAAAGCATATGAAAAATAGCGCCACCAACGGCGGTTTGCGTGAATCTGCCTACTTAAGGAGAGGAAAGTGCAGTCAAGTGACGAAAGGAAACAATATTTTGGGAGATTTTGAGCAATGAATGTATGCACATCCAGTGAGATGTTGGTGGTTGGGTTTGACATTTTTTCTAATGTTAGTAATCATATAATCATAAAATAAAGAAAAAGCTTTAACTTAAACTGGTTTAACTTTAACTTATAAATTTATTAATAATTAATATAATCTGACTCTGAATACATTTCATTATTTGTAATAAGCTGCAACATTCACAGGTAGTTGTATAAATGTTTATCTTGATTCAAGTATGGATAGGCAAACTTTAAAAGCAGTTTTGCCAACATTAAAATTGTAACATGCCCTATAAAATGATTTAAAATGGTAGTAGGCCTAATAGTAGTATTACCTGCATAAGGGGCGCCATTTTGGAAGCCAATCCGACAACTCCACCAACTTTTGCGGCCGAGAATTTTACCAGGGCCCCCCGCAGACCCATCCTGCAGATGTGGAAAACCATGACTGTTTCCTTTAATTTACTAATCGATAGTTTTGAACCTTTAAAGTGACATACTTCCGATCATTTTCTCGGTGGATAAAAGGAGCCGGTCACCCCAAACTAACTCACTGAAGACTAGACTGTATCAGTCGAGTCTACGAATAGCGCCCTCCAGTGACGCTTCGTCTAGAAACTTTTTGTGGGCGTTACCAATGTTAGGGCGCAGGGGGCCTGCTTATTATTATTATTATTATTATTATTTATTCAGCCAAACTTCAAACAATCATACAAACAATACAAGGAGTGAACACATTACTACAATTAAATCTCATGAAAGATAAACAATGTAAACCGGAAACAAGTAAGGATGAATTAGAATAACAATGCAATTCAAGATAAGACAGTGAGACAAAAATGATTTGAATACAGAACACAAGACAATCCATTCTAAGTTGGCCAGGATTAATACAAGTGAATAGTCACTGTTGCTCGAAAGCATATTAATCCATCCTTAGCTTGTAAGACGTTTTATTATTTCAAAATCAAATGAAACATTTTTAAATAGTGATCTATGGCTACATAATTAAGTTAGGCTGCTTTGCTTGCCCCCGCCCCAATGAGATGATGTTGGGGGAGGGGGCAGGGGGCGCAGTGCCAGGATATCAGGTAGGCTTGCCTAGTATGCCGCCCTCAACGGATTAAATCAAATTACAAACTTGATCTGAAGACTTTTTGTCTGTGTCCACCGTTATCTTTCAAGGACCAAAATGGGAAAAAATATTTGGCAAGACTTTGTTTTTATGTCATTCCCTTTTTTTAAATTTTTTAATTTTATTATCTGAGTATATTTTAGTGAGTTTGTCAAAAATAATCAAGTCACATTAAACGCCCAGCTCAAGTTTGGAAAAACAAATGGGAATTGCATTATTTCGACTGATCTACAGAACAGAACTGACCGCTTGTGCAGGGAATAACCCTTCCTCCATTGAATAACAGAATACGTGAAGAAACTTAATAATAGGCCAGTCTATAGCAGGTTACCAGGTCACACTTTATGTACAATTATATTGTACATATAGAGTGTAACTAGCTAGTTCTTGATCTTCTCTTTTGTTTTGTGGGATTTTGGTGTCACCCGGGACTGACTGGAACCATGGAGGAAGGAACACACTGGAACTAACCCCCAAGGTGACGTGCGCGAGTACAACGACTGTTAAGGATTCTGAAGCTAGGACCGATGGTCTCCAGGTTTTAGCGGTACAACATTGCATTAATTTATTACGTTCATTTAAACCTTCATATCAATAATGATAAACTAACCAGTTGTACTTGTGAAACTCGATCACAATTAATAGGTGTCCACGTTTTTTCAATAAATGCTCAGGTTTTTTCAATAAATGTAAGGTTTCGCCAACGGCAGCAAAACACTCAGTTAAATTCACATCGCATTAATTGTTTTTGTCAGATCATCACAGTCAAAACATTAAACATTTTCAACATCATCATCTGGCCCAGGCACGCATTAAACAGCTTTCGCATCATGTGATCCTGAAAATGAACTTATGTGATAGGTGATCAACCAAAAAATAGTTCCAGATTCGTCATGATTGCTAGACGACCAATCGAAATACGTCAAAATGACGTCAAAGATTAAACCGGTCGATCATTGGAACAAATAAATTGCAACTATCATGAATATTCATATATTCAACATCAGTTTTCCTTCTGTTTTAACCCCAACAAAAATTTCAAATTATCGTTGTTGCTCATCGGGATCACTGTTTAATATTGTTTCTTAATTACTGTGTTGTTTTGTATGAAAACACTGGGTAATTTGTGGTTTTGTTTTAAATAATTAAAGACAAATCATGAATATTCATTGCAGTGACGCGGATGGATAACACATCAAAAGGTCAGTGGCGACGATGCGATGATGATGACGAAGTCGGCCATGCTTTTGTTGTTTGCCCGCTGTACCTACCTGCTGTGTCTGCTGCGCTGTGTGACGATACATCGCGTATTTTGACGTGTGTCTACGTAGCTGTCGGGGCGTCCATTCCGATCGCGTCACCGGTGTGACGAGAAATACGTAACCCGGTAAGTACTCGCTCATCTGATCGCTCATTCACCGGACTGGGTACCAAAACAACAAAGCGTGACTTTCTACCAACACTTCCAGGGATCCATGCTTGTTATTTTGGTTCCCTTCGACCCGTAATGGAGGGTGTTTCAGACAGACAGGGGATGGGAGATCCTGAGTGTTCAGCCGATATGACCGGCCGAGGACGGGGTCTTGTCGTTGAAAATCGTGAGATGACGTTTTTGTCCGATTTCCAATACAAAGTGTCATTGGCATTGTATTATCAATTGAGTAATGGTATGATATGATGAGTTATTTCATGATTGTGATTGTTTACATGTCTATAAATTCATGTTAACACGTAAGTCAACGGTACAGAACAAGTCCATCTTTTTAAGACTAATAAGAGTGTTGTCGATCGTCACCAATTTCTGCACGTTTGTTCCCTCTCGTTTCAATTCTTGCTGTACTATGGCCTATGGAGTATGGGTGGGTATGAATCATGTTTGTTCATGAAAGTTGGTGAAACTGATGTACTTGTTTGCCTCTAACTAGATAACGTTAAGTAACGATATTATAAACATGACTAATAGACCACAGACATGAACCAGATGGTCAAGAATTAACTTTAATTGCCCTAATTGCTTTCCAGTGCTGGCCTGGAATTTCATTTATAGGGGCAAGGCCATGCTTTTCTGAGTAAAAAGGGCACTTCAGTTAGATTATCCATGGACCATGCTGTGTTGTTAGAGGAAGGAAGTAAGAATATCTACCGACTGTGGTAGCCCAGGGACTCCTACATATGGGGTTAAGACAACTTGACCCATGTGATAACTCGACCCATGTGATAACTCGACCCACGAGACAACTCGACCCACGAGACAACTCGACCCACGAGACAACTCGACCCACGAGACAACTCGACCCACGAGACAACTCGACCCACGAGACAACTCGACCCACGAGACAACTCGACCCACGAGACAACTCGACCCACGAGACAACTCACGACAACCACGGACAACTCGACCCTTGAGACAACTCGACTTGTGACCTCGACCGTTGTAACAACTCGACCCTTGTGACAACTCGACCCTTGTGACAACTCGACCCTTATGACAACTTTCGACCCTTGTGACAACTCGACCCTTGTGACAACTCCTTGACAACTCGACCCTTGTGACAACTCGACCCTTGTGACAACTCGACCCTTGTGACAACTCGACCCTTGTGACAACTCGACCCTTGTGACAACTCGACCCTTGTGACAACTCGACCCTTGTGACAACTCGACCCTTGTGACAACTCGACCCTTGTGACAACTCGACCTACGACTACGTGACAAGGCGACACGGACAACTCAACCCAATTTATCGTTGCTTAGAAGTGGATCATCGTTTTCCCTCGAAGAAAGATTGATCACTTGGCTTATTCTAGCACTAAGAATGTCTAAAGTTCTAGCACAAATTCAATAATTTTCCCCGTAATACACGCGCTGGCGAAATTAGTTTTTAGGACTTGAAGTTTAACATTAATTCATACGACGGTGCGTTGCTTTACGGACCTGTTGTTACAGTAAATATGTACCTAATCCCCGGGGAAAATATAATATTAAATAAAAAGAAGAGTCCAAATGTATAAAAAACTTTAAATATTATATTTTATTGAATGCCATTCAAATAATAAACCATAAAAGGGCTATAAAATCAACGACAATAGGCATATAATTAGGCCCTACACATTTTTAACATGTGTTCATGCCCATTGCCGGTGCTGGCTTTTCTCCCTCTCCCCTGTGGACGAATGCGAGATATAAAATTATAGATTTAAAATTATTTGAAAAGTTATTACAAAACGTGTTTTACTGATAACATCCTTGATTTCATTAAAGAAAGGAAAACAAATTCTTTGAAAAGTGAATATAATTGTGTCATAAGCTTGGTTTAACGTTAACAGTAAAGCCATGCTTCTTATTTTGATCTGATGAAAAAAAGAAAAGAAATTGCGTTGTCAATTCGGTCTACACTACTCAATCCTTTCCGCAAAAAAGGGGTCGAGTTGTTACAAGGGTCGAGTTGTCCCATAAAGCGGGTCAAGTTGTCACAAGGTCGAGTTGTCTCGTGGGTCGAATTGTCACAAGGGTCGAGTTGTCTCGTGGGTCGAGTTGTCACAAGGGTCGAGTTGTCACAAGGGTCGAGTTGTCTCGTGGGTCGAGTTGTCTCGTGGGTCGAGTTGTCTCGTGGGTCGAGTTGTCCGTGTCGAGTTGTCTTATGACCAAGAATATCTACCGACTGTGGTAGCCCAGGGACTCCTACATATATATTACATGTTGCACGACTCCAACGGAGTCCCACGACTCTGACAGAGTCGTGCAACACATAGTATAGGACTCCCTGGGCTTCTATGGGAACATTTTAAAGGACAAATGAAGGCCATGCCTCGGTGTAATTCCAGGCCAGCAGTGTCTCTTTTCAGGACTTAATTATGCATTTTTTTGATGGGCGTACCTCTGAAAAGTCGTGAACTTGAGAAGTTGAGTTGACATTGACCACCACCAGTTCACAACTGATGTTATACAAAGATATTAGAATGTAGCGTAAATTTAAAATCCATGGAGGATTCTGGGACAGAAAAAGGGAATAATAGATCGATCTATTAGGCCCCGCCCCATTAACCCTAACTCCCTAGGCCCATTTGCTTAAACATAACCTGAATCCTTCCTAACTCCCTAGGCCCATTTGCTTAAACATAACCTGAATCCTTCCTAACTCCCTAGGCCCATTTGCTTAAACATAACCTGAATCCTTCCTAACTCCCTAGGCCCATTTGCTTAAACATAACCTGAATCCTTCCTAACTCCCTAGGCCCATTTGCTTAAACATAACCTGAATCCTTCCTAACTCCCTAGGCCCAATTGCTTACACATAACCTGAATCCTCCAAAATCCTTCAGTAGTAAAGCAAGCACATGACATATATGCACACATGCGTTTCTAATCTGTGATACATGTACATGGCCAGGGATCCTCCCTGCATGCATGGAACAATAAACAGTGTCCACTGACCCAAGCACTGACCTTGCAATCACTACAACAAACATGGATGTACATGTACCATGGAAAGGCAAGTATGCCTAATAACCTCAATCCTCCAAGATCCTTCACTTTAGCAAAGAGCATGTAGCATGTAATCTCAATCCGTCAAAATCCTTCACTTTAGCAAAGAGGATTTTGGAGGATTTGGGAAGGTTAGGGTTAAGTATTGACCAATCACAGCCGTGATTACACGTCCACATGTCTGACATATTAACCCTAACCCTGCCAGACGCAGCACAGTGCATCAGGTGGAAAAGTCTGGTGCACATTGATGCATTCAGCTGTCAACACCAGTGCATAAGCAGCCAAGTCTGAGGGTATTGAGAGCTGGTCCCATTGAACAATGCCAGAGTTGTATCCTGCTGCGTTGGGTGACCACAGACTCTGAGGCAGTTCGGCCTTGAGATTTGTGACCAGATGGATCTTGCTGCACTCTGCAGCCAAGTCACTTTGACAAACGATGCAATCTGATGCGTCTGGCAGGGTTTCTAGCCAAAATGCCCTGGAGGGTTAGGGTTAAACTAGCTGAATCGCATCGATGGCAAACATAAACAGGCCACCATTATGTATGTACAGGGTATGAGTACACGCATGGCGTGCATCGGCGGTTCGACTGTCGAGGTGCAAGGCTCACAAGTTGTATCCACATGTGTTGCAAATGTTTGCTTAACCCTAACCTTCACCAATCTATATATATCGCGGAACCTGCTGCTATATAGGATTCTAGCTGGCCAATCGTCATCGGGCATGCTCAGTGGTCGAGAGGTTAAGACATCTGCACTAGTAAGCAGGAGGTCGTGGGTTCGAATCCCGCCCGAGTCGCCTGTGTAGTTTTTTCACAGACACTCGGAAAGCACCGAGTATACAGTGCTATACACACGTCGGTGTAGGGCAAAATTAAATCAGTTGTTTATCTCCCGACGCAAGAATTTCACCAATCTATATATATCGCGGAACCCGCTGCTATATAGGATTCTAGCTGGCCAATCGTCATCGGGCATGCTCGGTGGTCGAGAGGTTAAGACGTCTGCACTAGTAAGCAGGAGGTCGTGGGTTCGAATCCTGCCCGAGTCGCCTGTGTAGTTTTTTCATAGACACTCGGAAAGCACTGAGCATACAGTGCTATACACACGTCGGTGTAGGGCAAAATTAAATCAATAACCCTAACCTTCCCAAATCCTCCAAAATCCTCTTTGCTAAAGTGAAGGATTTTGAAGGATTGAGGTTACATGCTACATGCTCTTTACTAAAGTGAAGGATTTTGGAGGATTGAGGTTATTAGGCATACTTGCCGTTCCATGGTACATGTACATGTACATCCATGTTTGTTGTAGTGATTGCAAGGTCAGTGCTTGTGTCAGTGGACACTGTTTATTGCTCCATGCATGCAGGGAGGGTCCCTGGCCATGTACATGTATCACAGATTAGAAACACATGTGTGCATACATGTCATGTGCTTGCTTTACTACTGAAGGATTTTGGAGGATTCAGGTTATGTGTAAGCAAATGGGCCTAGGAGTTAGGAAGGACTCAGGTTATGTGTAAGCAAATGGGCCTAGGGAGTTAGGAAGGATTCAGGTTATGTGTAAGCAAATGGGCCTAGGGAGTTAGGAAGGACTCAGGTTATGTGTAAGCAAATGGGCCTAGGGAGTTAGGAAGGATTCAGGTTATGTGTAAGCAAATGGGCCTAGGAGTTAGGAAGGACTCAGGTTATGTGTAAGCAAATGGGCCTAGGGAGTTAGGAAGGACTCAGGTTATGTGTAAGCAAATGGGCCTAGGAGTTAGGAAGGATTCAGGTTATGTGTAAGCAAATGGGCCTAGGGAGTTAGGAAGGACTCAGGTTATGTGTAAGCAAATGGGCCTAGGGAGTTGGGAAGGACTCAGGTTATGTGTAAGCAAATGGGCCTAGGGAGTTAGGAAGGATTCAGGTTATGTGTAAGCAAATGGGCCTAGGGAGTTAGGAAGGATTCAGGTTATGTGTAAGCAAATGGGCCTAGGGAGTTAGGAAGGATTCAGGTTATGTGTAAGCAATGGGCCTAGGGAGTTAGGAAGGATTCAGGTTATGTGTAAGCAAATGGGCCTAGGGAGTTAGGAAGGATTCAGGTTATGTGTAAGCAAATGGGCCTAGGGAGTTAGGAAGGATTCAGGTTATGTGTAAGCAAATGGGCCTAGGGAGTTAGGGTTAATATTGACGAATCCAGGGGTACAAAGGGGAGGCACTTGTTTGTGACACTCCAAATTTTGCTCATCCAGTTATGAATGTTGCTATAATGTCGCACTGTAAACGTTTAATGGGGCTCAGAAAATCACCTAAGAAAAAAAAATAATCATGCTTTATCTTGTTCCTCGAAATGGTTGTAAAATACATGTAGTTTTTGATAATTTATCAAATTTAAACTAATTTGTACAGATTTAAAATAGCTCTAAAAACTTTTATTCATTAATTCTTGAATGACCAATTAAATGGAAGGTGGTTAAAATTTTTGCAATAAAGTACTTTTAAACTTAAAAAAAAATACTGTTAATAATGTCAAATAATAGATTACTTTTCATATTCTCAGTACTTTTCCATGACCGACCATGTAAACATCAAAGAATTAAGAATTCCCCATTTGCTTTTTCTGTTTACATAATCAATGTCCAGGTAAAAGAATTAGAAGTCCTTGTTTGCTTTTTCTATATCAGAAATCAATTGCAAAAAAAACGTTCATATGTTTTAGTTTCCACAGACATCATCGGACCCGTCCCTGTTGTTAAGAGTGAATTTTTATTAGCGAAGGCCTTGAATTCCATTCTTGAACATGTTGAAAGGGGTGAAGCAATGTTCCCCTGGTGCAGAACATTTGCATATGAAAATATCTAGGGAAATTTCTCGAGGCGCCTAGGCAAAGACTAGAGGGATGGAGGCAACTGATTTTGTTAGTTAAAGGCCAGTAAGTGAAGCTTGCCAATTGGTTTGTGATTTTCTGTAAGCAAGCTATGATATGTTCATTATTTTCCCAAAAGGTAGTCTCAATTGGAACGTGACCAAAAAATATTACCATGGCACAGATTGGCGAGTCTAAAGTCTCCTTTTCCAGTTGTGATGTGGCTTAATTTACTTAACAAACATGTGCCAAACATTGATCTAATCATTGAAAAGGGCATTCTCAAAAAATTGCATAAGAAAATCATATGTAAGGGAATATTTTGAAGACCATCAAGCCCAGCATTTTGCACTTTGTATCGAAACTTATTTAACACTTTGCTAAAAAGTTACAGAAGTTTCATTTTGACTGTATACACTACATTGGTACGTGTATAGTACATGTACATGTACATTGCACATCGTTCGTGACAGTTTATGTACTTGTACCCATTATGTACAGGCAGGAAATATACATACACGTACACGTACATCATACAGGAACTACTTTTTAAGAGTGTACAATTTAAGTTCAGGTTTCTGTAGTACTTTGGTTAAAAAAATTGTACGAGTGTTGATTAACATTTTTTGTAACAAATAATAGATACTGGTAGTAACAGTATCATGGATTTCCAAGTTCACAGAATATGGCATTTCAAAATCTAAATGCCACGTTTTTGAGTCTTTTTCAGTATTCTTAATACAATGACGGTGCTCAATAATCCACAGCTTTCTGCTATTGGATATTGAGTCCGGATATCTAACTGTTATTGTTTGTAAAGGCCACTTATTGTTGTCCGTGACAAGTACTTTGAAGCTTGTATCGGCAAAATGCTAACCGATATCGTCACATTGTGTTGGCATACATAGGAAATGTTAGTGAGCTTTCATGTACATTTAGATTCTTTTTTTCTCCAAATGTAAGTGATCCATTTCTCTTACAAAACATGTAGGTTATCTTTCATGCATGCCAAGAATTGTTGCTCATTAATTTTTACTGCCATTTTTGCAATGAGAATATAAAAATCCAATGTAAATGTTGAACGACAATAGAAAAACAACCTTGGATACCTACAGTAGGTACACTTTTGGTACAGTGAACAGAAACAAGTTTCTGTGAACGTGTTTCAGTGTGACTCTTTAAACAACGTTTGTTATTATTTGTGGGAGGGGGACTGGAATGGGGGGGGGGACACGGCTGTAGTTGCTGATATTAAAACTTGTTTTGTTCATATTACTTTAAAGATTTTTATTTTACCAGCTTTGAAAATACATTGCTTCATATATGTTTTCCCTTTATAGAATAGAAACCAAAACTTAAAAAAGGAAGTAACTTACTTTTAAATTAGTCAGTTCACAAAGTACATCAATAAAGAGCAACTAAATAATTCATTTACAACATCCTAGATTCCATGTACAGTATGTTTTCTGTTAAGACGATTTGAATAATGCACATGCATGAATATGCAGTTTATAAACGGCAAAATTTCTTCTGTTTTGCAAAGTTAAACAGATCTCGGGAGCTTCATAGACTATCAACGTAAAATTAGACATGTTATGAATCCTTCAAGTTGAAGCCATGGGCGTTCAAAGTCTTACATACACACGAATACATGCAATGGTTTCTATAAAGATTCAAAACGTTTCCGATGCTAGACACGTACATGTACATCATCTATGACTTTGAGGCTTTTGTATCCAAGTATGAGCCCCTCTTGACGTCATAACCTTTGGAGATTAAGTGTGTGTGCTCACACTCACAGGAAGTAATGATTAAGCCCCCCAAGTATTGAAAACTTAACAGATTCATTCTGCTTTCCTATGGCCCAAATCAATCAGATAAGGGAGAATAATTTTTTTTTCCCCTTCGACAGAATGATCAAATTGCAAAACTGTATCGGGATGTCTTCTAAATAAAATGCCTTGCAAGTAGAAAGTATTAAGTATTTGGTTCGCAGGAGTAAGCAATTTCACTGTGTTCTAACGACACAACAAAATCAGCTGAAACTTGATTTCTGTATAGATCTCTTGATTCTTACATTATAAGAATGAATACTGTATGTACATTTGTACTTGTACAGAATAATTATGATACTGTGTACAGAACATCCAGGTCTAGAATATGTTCCTTTTATCTGAGGCAACAGTGTAGCATTTAGACTAAGTAATTGGATAACTTGGCAGAGATTGGAAATAGGTTGCATGGAAAGAAATGACTTTGAATCAACATTTTTGTAAACCACATTTTTTATCTATGGTAAGATGTACATTGTAAAACAGTTACATTTGTGGGACTTAATATCTCTTTAACCCTAACTCCCATTTGCTTACACATAACCTGAATCCTTCCTAACTCCCTAGGCCCATTTGCTTACACATAACCTGAATCCTTCCTAACTCCCTAGGCCCATTTGCTTACACATAACCTGAATCCTTCCTAACTCCCTAGGCCCATTTGCTTACACATAACCTGAATCCTTCCTAACTCCCTAGGCCCATTTGCTTACACATAACCTGAATCCTTCCTAACTCCCTAGGCCCATTTGCTTACACATAACCTGAATCCTTCCTAACTCCCTAGGCCCATTTGCTTACACATAACCTGAATCCTTCCTAACTCCCTAGGCCCATTTGCTTACACATAACATGAATCCTTCCTAACTCCCTAGGCCCATTTGCTTACACATAACCTGAATCCTTCCTAATTCCCTAGGCCCATTTGCTTACACATAACCTGAATCCTTCCTAACTCCCTAGGCCCATTTGCTTACACATAACCTGAATCCTTCCTAACTCCCTAGGCCCATTTGCTTACACATAACCTGAATCCTTCCTAACTCCCTAGGCCCATTTGCTTACACATAACCTGAATCCTCCAAAATCCTTCAGTAGTAAAGCAAGCACATGACATGTATGCACACATGTGTTCCTAATCTGTGATACATGTACATGGCCAGGGACCTCCCCTGCATCCATGGAGCAATAAACAGTGTCCACTGACCCAAGCACTGACCTTGCAATCACTACAACAAACATGGATGTACATGTACCATGGAAAGGCAAGTATGCCTAATAACGTCAATCCTCAAAAATCCTTCACTTTAGCAAAGAGCATGTTGCATGTAAACCTCAATCCTTCAAAACCCTTCACTTTGGCAAAGAGGATTTTGGAGGATTTGGGAAGGTTAGAGTTAATCCTTCTTTTGTCCGTTCCCAGGACCAGTACATGACTCTGCTTTTTGTATTTTTTCTTTCTTTTCTGTTCATTTCACACCTGACTAACTTCTGCTCACTCTTGTTTTTTTAAATATTTTTTTTAATTTATTTAATTTATTTTAATAATTGTGTGTTTATTTAATTTTTTTCCTTTGAAAAAGAACCTTCTAGGTTCAAAACGTTAAGACCAATAACCAGTATTTTGCATTTATACAGGTCCTTTATGTTAGTAAACAGTTTTTCTTTTAAGACAGTTACATGTAGTTTTGTTTTCAAAGTAAATATGGTAGTGTTTCATGGTTTGGTCTATAATTGTGTTTGTGTTTGATAAAATAAGTAAGCATCATAATAGTGACATTTATAAGGAAGGTTATCCAATTAGGAGCTTGTTGGACACCTGTTTTTTTTTTAATGAAAACAAATTTTGATTCCTTATTTCTAAAATCCTGGCTTATAATCTGCATGGAATTCATACAAGACATATCTTTTGATGGAATAGCACTATTTTTCCATAAAGAAATTGACGATGTATTTATGGGGATGTATAAGACATGCATGTAGGAACTGAGACATCTTCGGGTGTACATTGTAGTTAATGGATATTGAATGTCTTAATATTGGGAAATACGAGTCATGGGTACCGGGGAGATCATTGAAACATGACGAGACCCAGTCTAAGGAATAAAAATGTCTTTGGCTTACAGACGATTATTATGTATTTGCTGAAATTATTAAAGAAGTATCACCCGTGTTTTTCACAGTTTCCTTTTTTTTCAGTGGAACATTGCTATTTTTACTTGAGGAAGTGAAAACAAATGCTTTAAAATGACACATTTATTAAATTAACCCAAACTCCCAAGGCCCATTTGCTTACACATAACCTGAATCCTTCCTAACTCCCTTGGCCCATTTGCTTACACATAACCTGAATCCTTCCTAACTCCCAAGGCCCATTTGCTTACACATAACATGAATCCTTCCTAACTCCCTAGGCCCATTTGCTTACACATAACCTGAATCCTTCCTAACTCCCTAGGCCCATTTGCTTACACATAACCTGAATCCTTCCTAACTCCCTAGGCCCACTTGCTTACACATAACCTGAATCCTTCCTAACTCCCTAGGCCCACTTGCTTACACATAACCTGAATCCTTCCTAACTCCCTAGGCCCACTTGCTTACACATAACCTGAATCCTTCCTAACTCCCTAGGCCCACTTGCTTACACATAACCTGAATCCTTCCTAACTCCCTAGGCCCATTTGCTTACACATAACCTGAATCCTTCCTAACTCCCTAGGCCCATTTGCTTACACATAACCTGAATCCTTCCTAACTCCCTAGGCCCATTTGCTTACACATAACCTGAATCCTTCCTAACTCCCTAGGCCCATTTGCTTACACATAACCTGAATCCTTCCTAACTCCCTAGGCCCATTTGCTTACACATAACCTGAATCCTTCCTAACTCCCTAGGCCCATTTGCTTACACATAACCTGAATCCTTCCTAATTCCCTAGGCCCATTTGCTTACACATAACCTGAATCCTTCCTAACTCCCTAGGCCCATTTGCTTACACATAACCTGAATCCTCCAAAATCCTTCAGTAGTAAAGCAAGCACATGACATGTATGCACACATGTGTTTCTAATCTGTGATACATTTACATGGCCAGGGACCCTCCCTGCATGCATGGAGCAATAAACAATGTCCACTGACCCAAGCACTGACCTTGCAATCACTACAACAAACATGGATGTACATGTACCATGGAAAGGCAAGTATGCCTAATAACCTCAATCCTCCAAAATCCTTCACTTTAGCAAAGAGCATGTTGCATGTAACCTAGGGCTGTGCCGGGTATCCGGATACCCGACCGAAACAGTAATTACCCGGTTCCATTTTTCGGTTCCAATTACCCGTAAAAGACTTTTTAAAATTCGGACTTAACATTTGAGTGGGCAAACAGAAATCTGTGACTCTTGAACAATGCACTTGTACAGACAATTATCTTTAAATTCAAGAGATTACACTCCAATAAAGATTGATAGTATGGTATCCTCTGTATTATAAAAGTCAGGACTGAGGACGATCAGAGCATACTGATCGAAACGTCGAGTTGTACCCCCAGTTCTTTTCAGAACTAATTACTACTCAATTGAGATTCCACATGGTGTCACCGCAATCAGTCTTACTTAAAAGTCAATTTGTTACGATTTACAGTACATGTATTTGTACACCACCGGAGGCATGTTTTCAACAAAAATGAAAACGGATATCCGTTTCCTGATTTTGGGTATCCGGTTCCAAAAATATCCGAAAATGCATAGCCCTAATGTAACCTCAATCCTTCAAAATCCTTCACTTTAGCAAAGAGGATTTTGGAGGATTTGGGAAGGTTAGGGCTAATGGTGAAAGCATGGTTTATAGTAAATACATACCAAAATTAATTTACGGTGGGTCCCGTCATAAATTAGTTTTTGGCCCTTTATCGGTTAAACCAAGCTTCTGACAACTATTTTGTGAAATAATTTCAAGATTTGCTTTTCGGAATTAGCATTACACACATGCTGATATTTCTGCCTAAAATATTTCATGTTTGAAACAATTGAACATAAAATTTGTACATGTACAGTTGTTCATGTATGTAGGATGTACTGTATTTCAAGGTGTTAGCCAGGATTTAGAAATACATTGTAGGGTGTCCAAATTGTTCAGATGAAATAGGCAGTGGCGGCACCAGACCTGTTAAACTGGGGGGGGGGGGGGGCAAGAGCAAGAGGGGGAAGCTTAAATTTAAGGGGGCAAACATTAATCTTTAATGTAATTTTGTACTGCTGAAAAAGCATTGACTTACATGTACCATTGGGGGGGGGGGGCAAAAAAAAATAACCGGGGAATTTGCCCCCACCTTGCCCCCCCCGTAGCGCCGCCACTGGAAATAGGGTGTCCAAAAGACACCCAGACACCCACCCCTCTGGCTACACTATGCTGTATTTGCATGTGGTGTCAGGAAATTAATTAGTTCAAGTGGTATATACTGTACATTGTACATACATGTACACATTGTGTTTACATGTAGCGTATTAACCCTCCTAGTCCTACTATAGCTGCACTTTAGTGGGAAGTTGCTGGAGAGGTCAAAATCATTCATTTCATTTTCATTTATTGATTTTACAGGTAGAAAAAACAAATAAACACAAATTTACATTAAATTGACAAACAGAAACAAAAGTAGCACCCCTGTAGGATAACAAAAAAAGTAAACTAAATTACTGTCGAGTTGATATCCTGGGGCTGATTTCACAAAGAGCTAAGATTGATCTTAACTGTGTATCAACCTTAATTGCTTAGCAAAGTGTGATGTCACAATACAAATCACTATGGTAATACTAACAACTCATCTTAAGATGAATCTTAGTGCTTTGTGAAATCGAGCCCTGATGCTACCAACTGCCTGTTTTGACTGTTGACCAACATGTGCACACAGGGGCATTTTTGACTGGTTTTTACTGTCATTTTGACCACCCTGAACAATACCAGACAATGCTTTTACCAGTCAAAAACGGTCAACTCATTTTGACCTGTAAATGTACAAGTACTACACGTAAGCTTTGACAGTGTTTGACTATTAGGTGCACTAGATACATACCTTGGCAAGTATATCAACATTTTGACTGATTTAGACCCTTGCAGTCATAGAAGGGATAAAAAAAAAACTTGTATAGTTTAATCCCTCAAAGCACTATGACAAAGAGTTTTGAGAGTAGGTTTTTAATTTCAAATACATTGTTCTTTGCATTACATGCATGTAACTGTTGTAGATTTCCAGGTAAATGCATCGATTGTTGTCAGAACTGACTGGCACAGTACTCTCGAGAGTAGGTTTGGTACCAAGTACTGGTAGTAACCCTCGGAAAGCATAAACAACAAAACTCCCATGTCAGGGAGAAGTTACAGGTTCACCGTTGACCTTTCTTCCGCTCGTTCGATGTGTTGATTATAGCTATTTTCTGTTACCTTTTTAAAGGGACAATACCATCATGATCAACACAGAGCTGCTAAGCAGAGATTTTTGCTAAGCAATATACAACGGATTACCAGCCAAAATGCATACATTTTGTAGGAAAGTTTGGCTGGTAACCAAAGAAATCTGCTAAGCAAATTTTTCTGGTAAGCAATTTTATCTGCTCAGCAGTTCCATGGCCCCAGGGCATGGAATCGGAGTGCTAGTTTTAGAAAACCTCGGTGACTGAAAATACCCTACATGATAAGGTCATTAGCAGATTTCTTTGGTAACCAGCCAAACTTTGATAGAAAATGTATGCATTTTGGCTGGAAGGCTGTTTTATATTGCTTAGCAAAAATATTTGCTCAGCAAATTCCTCTGCTTAGCATCTCTATGAGATTGGTCCCTGGTCACTTTTATGGCTTGCACTTTGAATTCATCATTTCTGTGCAAATAAGTCTACTCGTGTTTATAACAATATTTCTTAGTCCAGTCTTGTGTATTTTTCTTTTCTTTTCAGGATATTATTGCATTTGGAGAAGTAGACCTAGGAAATGGAAGACGAAAATCAAGAGAACAGCAGTGGACTCTCTGCTGAGGAAAAAATACAGGTTGGACCACCCCCTCCCCCCTAAATACGCATCTGTGCATCTATTCAGTACATCTGCCTACTTCAGTATTGCCAATGCGACAGGTCAACCCTAACTACCCCCAAATCGTCCAAAATCCTTCTGGTTTTGCCTGATTTTGATGGATTCAGTATTCCACAGTATAGCCCAGCGAATAGAGCATGTAGCCATGTGTACCAAATCCATCAAACTCCACCGCCTGCTTTTGTTGGATTCAGTACTCCACAGTATAGCCCAGCGAATAGAGCATGTAGCCATGTGTACCAAATCCATCAAACTCCACCTGGCTGCTTTTGTTGGATTCAGGACTGTGTATAGCCAAGCCTTGGATGCTTTGCATTTGCCACTGTACCAAATCCATCAAACTCCACCGGCTGCTTTTGTTGGATTCAGGACTGTATAGCCAAGCCATGGATGCTTTGCATTTGCCACTGTACCAAATCCAACCAAGTCCAACAATTGGGGTACCTTTTTACTGGTGATGGATTTTGGAGGATTTTGGAGGATTTGAGATTTGGGATGGTTTCTAGAAAAAATGCATAGGGGGAGTAGATAGCCAAAGCAAAACCTCTTTAAGTTGGACATGGTCTTAGATCATTTCAGGATAATCGTATCACATCCATTCCATGTCGATTCACTACACTTTTATCCATCATCGTCACAGATTTAAATTTGGTTACGTTGTTATTCTTCTGGAGATAATCTGCTGAGCCAGATTTCTTTTGAGAAGTGAAATGATCATGAAACGCATTTGATAATGTTAAGTCAATTAATAATAATAATAAAGATTTGTAGCGCACACATATCCACCCTGCTGGGCGCTCAAGACGTGGAAACAAAGAAAAAACATGAATACAAACAATATACAATGATAGCATAAAAAATAAAAAATAAAAATAAAAAAATAAAATAATTAAAAAATTAAAAAAACTCACCACAGACACAAAAACACCATAGCAAACTGTGTACGTTACGGAATTGAAACTGATATCACTTGCAAGCTCTTGAAATTCCCTTCTCAAGACCACCACCCCCCCCCCCCCCCTCCACCCCTTACAGAAATACATGTTGCATGTTTGTCCACGTCGCAGATTGTAACAAGTCAAGCCTTGCCCGTCTCGATGGTCATGTCTGGGATATCCAGTCATCCTGTCCAGGTGTCGTCTGTCATTCAGACTAACAGCTCCCAGCCGTCTGTCATCCATTCAACACCCCTTCACACTGTCCAAGTGCAGGTGCGTCTTGGTTTTTGTTTGTATGCCTTTTCTTGTTTTGTTGATATTTTTTTTAACAAACTTTGTTCTAAACTAGCAAAAATCTCGGTAGGACACTTTCACGGTAATATTTGCCAACATGCGCTGCCGTCTGCGACATACTGCTCGAACTTCACACGCACTGGAGGGCATGTGAAGTTTGATCTTTGGGCGTGTTAAGTTTGGTGAAAACCAAGACGCACCTGCAAATGGCAATGCAAGTTCTAAATAAACAATTTTGCCCCGTGAAAAACATGGCGCATATTACCGTGATAGTGTTTATTATGCTAATAGCAAACAAAACAAATCAAATAATTCATAAGGAAATCTGACTAGGTACATAAATCAATTTTTTGAGTGAACGAAGATAAATTTAATGAAGCTGGACTTGAACCTATGACCACCAGATTAACATGTACTGTACTAACACTACTAACTGAGCCATCCAGCCCTGTACTTGGCAGTCTCCCAAACGGTCTCTTTATTCAGTTGCCTCTAGTCAGAAACCATGAAACCCATACATGTTTTTGGTGAATTCATTCATTCTATTTATTATTCAGGTGACTCCAGTGCAGGATGGTGACGAACAACAGACAGTTGTAGACACCGAAGTTGATCGCAAGAGGAGGCAAGATATACTGTCTCGCAGGCCGTCCTATAGGTCAGTGACCCCATGAAGTTTCACCAATGTTGTGTCTTGGGCTTTAAAATGGCACACGTACAAAAAAATATGTAAAAAAGCGTAAAAAACAGACCTGTGATTTCTCAGGATTTTACCTGATTTCCAATTTTTGTTTGCAAATCTCCCTTTGCCTCTGAATTTTCTTGAAAGAAGAGAAGTAGCAACCAAGGAAAGACAGAAGTAGCCTGTATTGTGTCCAAACCTCTAGTTTCTTGTTTGTGGGGATGTGGAGTCTGTAAATCTTCTAAAATTAAACATCCAGGAGGTTCAGGGGGCTTTGTCCTCTAGACCAAAGGGAAACCCAGGCCTGCTAACCATTTTTCAGGATTTTTTACTTTTGTCAAATTACACCCCTGAAATAACTACCTGATGGGTTGTCTTAGGGGTGTGGTTAAGTCTCAAACAAGGATTGGTCAATAATAATTGTAATGACCAGAGGTAATATGTAAAGGACATTGGGACATTACATGTATGTGAAATGCGCTGTATAAGAATAATAATAATAATGTGGACTTAATGTGGACTTAATGTGGACAAGCACCATGGTCGCGGTTGGGATTGGAACCCACATTCTGACGACTCAGCCATCAGAACACAAATCCGATGCACTAAACCGCTCGACCATGGCACTCCATGGAATATTATTGTTATCATCCTATGACTGCAAGTGTCAAAATCAGTCAAAATGTTGATATACTTGCCAAGGTATATCTAGTGCACTTAACCCTCCTATGACTGCAAGGGTGAAAATCAGTCAAAATGTTGATATACTTGCCAAGGTATATCTAGCGCACTTAAAAGTCAAACACTGTCAAACCTCACGTGTAGTAAGTACATTTACAGGTCAAAATGAGTGAACCGTTTTTGACTGGTAAAAAGCATTATCTGGTATTGTTCAGGATGGTCAAAATGACTGTAAAAACCAGTCAAAAATGCCCCTGTGTGCATTTGGGTCAACGGTCAAAACAGGCAGTTGACTGGTTTTGACCACTATAGCTACTTGCTACTAAAGTGCAGCTGTAGTAGGATGGTTAACAAGATGATGGTAATAAAACGATGCTTTCTTGATATTCTTTCATTTGTAGGAAGATTCTTAATGACCTGTCGTCCACCGATACCCCAGGAGTGGCAAGGATTGATGAGGAACCCACAGAGGAGGAGAGCCCCAGCACAATCACCCTGGCGGGTACCACTGGGCTCCATGGATTCCCTTCAGGTAAAAGACAATGGACCTACTACCCACGTCGATAGGTACACAACCCCATGTATTGGGCGTGACTGGGTAACATGAGATGTGCATGTAATGTACATGGCTGGAAATTGGTAATTGCCGAGACTGTCCTATTTGCTCTGTGCACATCATAGCCCTCTAGCGGTGAATTTGCACCCAGTGTCTTGATGATAGCCACTTTTGCACCGTATGAGCGTTGTGCGTACACTTTATGCGCGTACGTTATGGTACTAAACGCGCGTGTACTTCTACCAGCCAATGATCACTGGAGATATTCTGCGCATACGCACATCAACTGCAAAATACGCCAAACACAATGCACTATCACTGCCCTTTCGGCCACAGTGATCTAACATGTGCCCTCAACGGCTCATGCACGGTGCAAATAAAGATATATAAAAAAAGAATTGTGGTGGAGAACATGGCCACATTTCCAAAACTTTGACTTTAATAGTTATTCTATAGTATTTCCTTAACATCTACATGAAAATATTGATTCATTTTGGTTATTTCTGTCTTGTCTTTGGTCGCAGTGATGACCGCTGGTGGTGCCACCATTCAGATAGCCAACCCTGCTGACATGCCCGGCCTGCAGACGCTGACCATGACCAATGCAGGCGCTCCGGCCGGCACAATCGTTCAGTCCATACAGACACAAGATGGAACGCAGCAGTTCTTTGTCCCAACAGCGTCAGGTGAGGACTTGTAGTGTAACCCTTAACTCTGCTCCTGCCAACTTCACCTTAAAGGGAAGGTACATTATTGGTTTTTGGTAATGTACGTTACCTAACCCTCTAGTTTTTAAGAGATGTACCTTGAAACGAAAGTACACTGAGCCAAAAAAGAAACTTATAAAATTTTAACAGATCACCAAATAAAATTCTGTGCATGAAAATGTACCAAATTTGGATACAATATTACTGTAATGTATTGCTTCAAATGGCAGTCAATAACCAATTGTTTGCTTCAATGACACAAGAGAAATGTGCACTGACCCAAAGGACTTGCTGTTCCACATGTCACATTATTCAGCTGCAGCCCTGTACACACATGCATGTCAATGAATGAAACAAAAGAATTTGTAAAGGGATTTGCACCCCTTACCTGCATGATTGCAAGTCTTCATACAGGGTTGCTCTAGTCCTTCTGAGTATTGCTAATGAAACAGATATGCCAAGGCTAACATGCATGTGTGTACAGGGCTGCAGCTGAAGAATGTGACATGTCGAACAGCAAGTCCTTTGGGTCAGTGCACATTTCTCTTGTGTCATTGAAGCAAACAATTGGTTATTGACTGCCATTTGAAGCAATACATTGCAGTAATATTGTATCCAAATTTGGTACATTTTCATGCACAGAATTTTATTTGGTGATCTGTTAAAATTTTATAAGTTTCTTTTTTGGCTCAGTGTATAAAGTTACATCACACCAGGTGTGCACAATCTTGACAAAACAACGAAAAACATGTTTTTTAGGTTTTATAAAAAAAAAATCCTGCTTTCTTTAAGATGGAAGCACTTTATAGGATGATTAATACTTATACCACTCTCCTGAAGACGATCAGAGCATACTGATCGAAACGTCGAGTTGTAACCTCCAGTTCTTTTCAGAACTAATTATTACTCAATTGAGAATTTCACATGGTGTCACCACAATTAGTCTTACTTAGGGAGGAGGGCCAAAGTCCAGATACAGCCAAGCCTTAGAGAAGCCTGATTAGACCCAGGCTACAGTACCTGGCCTCCTAATCTGTCTTTTGTGAGTGGGCTAGGCTCTCCAGAAGCCCAGGTTATGTTGATTGGCAGGTACTGTATTGTTACAGGATTAGGACTCACAAAAGACAGATTAGGAGGCCAGGTAGCTCGGGTCCGCCAGAGCTTCTCAAAGGCTTGGCTGTACCATGACTTTGTACCTCCTCCCTAAATACTTCTACCAACTTTACACCAAGTAACTTTATAGATAATAATTTTTGAATTGTTTTAATCTGGTAATTACCGATGTTGTACCTTCCCTTTAAAGGATGCATTTATTCCGTGTGAATCTTTATTTTGTCAACATTTTTGTTTAAATCCGGCATTCCAGCCGGCTCACTCATCCAGTCCATACAGACCGAGGATGGGACACAGCAGTTCTTAGTCCCTACAACGTCAGGTGAGGACTTAGAGCTTAACCCTTACCTCAACTCCTGCTAATTTCACCTTAACCCTCCTATAGGTTTAACACTCAAAGACACTCAAAATTTGTATGTCTCTCTTAACCCATTTACTTTGTGCAGTGCACTCAAATACATGCAAGCACATGTGGCTGTGACAGGAGGTCAAACCCAAAGACACTCAAAATTTGTATGTAACTCCCAACCCATTGACTTTGTGCAGTGCACTCAAGGAGGTCAAACCAAAACCAAGTACATACACAGCTCTGTGTGACTCTGCGGTTTGACCTATTGGCAATGCAACCAAAAATACTCAAGTGAGTGTCTGTGGGTGCCGTGCTGACTGGGCCAAATTTCAGCCTGGGCATAGGAGGGTTAAATGATGCATATGATTCCATGTGAGCATATAACTCCAGAGCCCAATTTCATAGCGCTGCTTACCGGTAAGCAAATTTTCGTACTAACTATAGCAGAAAAATTTGCTTAAGCATAAGCATATTTCACGGGTTAGCCAGAAAATTCAGAGCGGCGCGTGCGTGTTCACCATGGATTTGTATTGTTGCGTCACTCATTTGCTAGCAATAACAGCCGGCAAGTAAGCGTGCCTTTCTCTATGCTTAGCGGTTAGCAGCGCTATGAAATGAAAAACGTACAGTAAGCAAAAAATCAGCTGCTTGGCGGCTCTATGAAATTGGGCCCTGGTGAATCCTGATGTTATCTACATTAAATCACAGGGTATGGTTACTTCACATGTACCCAATATCCTTTTCATTGACATAATTTGTTGGTGGTTTATCGTCGTTCATGTTTATTTGCATGTATATGTGACCTAAACTTGGACCCAATTTTCAAAAGTGAGATTTTGGTATAGTTTGATTCTCTAGTTTTTCCTCTTTCATTTGATACCAGATTTGTAGAAATCTGGTATCAAATGAAAGAGGAAATTCTAGAGAATATCTCACTTTTGAAAATTGGGTCCAAGTTGAGAGTTTTACCATAGCCAGTCACATATTGTTAACCAGTTCGCGTCAGAGGCCGTGTATACACGCAATTTTTTTTGCACCACGGATCGGAGAGCGTCTAAACACACCATAGGAAACTCCGGAATATTTGTATGCATTCTCGGTTGACGTGGCCACGAGCTGTGGAAGCTTCCATTAACGTGTGTGGGAAAAAGAAACCCGCACAGGGGCCCAGCAAAACTTTTTTATTCCCGACGCGAACTGGTTAAAGAGTTATCGACCATAAGTCAATCACAAGTCCAACCCCCTATTGTTTGTGTTTATGTAGGTGATATCCAGGCGTATCAGATTAGGCCAGCGACCAGTCTCTCTCAGGGGGTCGTAATGGCCAGTGCGAACCTTCAAACATCTGGACACTTACACGTCCACGAGGAGGCAGGAAGAAAGAGAGAGCTTAGGCTAATGAAAAACAGGTAATACAGTTGGTCATGTCCACATGTCGTTTCCCTGGTCCTATTTGTGGCAGAATTGCTTGAAGGCAAGATATGAAATCATGCCCAATCTGAAAAAGTTAGTGGGATTTGAAGATTGGCATGGTGGAAGATCAGTGTAGAACCATCACACTATTACAATATAACATGGAGCTTCTACAAACTTCTTTTTCATTGACCCTAACTACCCCAAATCCTCCAAAATCCTTCTCCTGGTTTTGCCTGATTCTGATGGATTCAGTACTCCACAGTATAGCCCAGCGAATAGAGCATGTAGCCATGTGTACCAAATCCATCAAACTCCACCGGCTGCTTTTGTTGGATTCAGTACTCCACAGTATAGCCCAGCGAATAGAGCATATAGCCATGTGTACCAAATCCATCAAACTCCACTGGCTGCTTTTGTTGGATTCAGGACTCCACAGTATAGCCCAGCGAATAGAGCATGTAGCCATGTGTACCAAATCCATCAAACTCCACCGGCTGCTTTTGTTGGATTCAGTACTCCACAGTATAGCCCAGCGAATAGAGCATATAGCCATGTGTACCAAATCCATCAAACTCCACTGGCTGCTTTTGTTGGATTCAGGACTGTGTATAGCCAAGCCATGGATGCTTTGCATTTGCTACTGCACCAATTCCATCAAAGTCTGTCAGTTGGGGTACTAATTTACTGCATGTTGATGGATTGTGGAGGATTTGGGTTGGTTTCTAGGGGGTTAGGGTTACAATAAAATAAAATTAACAACGCTCATGAAAAATGCTGCACAATCGGTGTATCGTCTTCTTGGGGCGAAAGGACGAGTCACATACATCAGTAGGTCGATTCCTCGTCATGAATTCCTTCATCACCATCCAACCCCTATCCCTTTCTTTTGATCACACAGTGTATCCGAAATGCAAAAATATTTGAATTACTCAAATAATATTCCATTATGGCTTTTATCTTTTGAAGGGAGGCGGCGAAGGAGTGTCGACGGAAGAAGAAAGAGTACATCAAGTGTCTTGAGAACCGGGTGGCCGTCCTGGAGAACCAGAACAAGACGCTTATCGAGGAACTGAAATCCCTCAAAGAACTCTACTGTCACAAATCGGAATGAAGCGTCAGCCTTTTGGTTTTTAGATTTATTATTATTTTTGTTGTCTTCATTTTTATTAGTTTTTAATGTTTCGGTTTAATGTTGTCTGCTGGATGTCGAAACGGATCATTCTGAGAATGGCTAATGTCCTACCTGTGTAGTAGAGCAACGTAAAGGTCCCATAGAAAAACACTGAACAGGTAGCCTGAATGTTCCTAGTGTGTAAGTTTTACATGCTTTTCCATTGGGACGGGTGGCCTTGTTTTGGGTGATCACAATAAGTAGGTTCATGTGGCCATAGTGTTAGCCAGAGGGGCGTCTGGGTGTCTTTTGGACACCCTGTTTAATCTGTCATTTACATGTAAAAGTATTGTCAAGTGAACAATTTGGACACCCTATTTCTACATCCTGACTAACACCTTGCATGTGGTCACAATAAGCAGGCTTGTCCATGAAGGATACAGCATCTTGAAGCCATGTGGGATTTTTGTTTTGTTCAACAAGATCAGGACAACTTTTGTAGTTATCTAGTTCAAAATCCTTGGGGTTGCTTCATTTCGAACTGCCGGTTATGAAGCAGTAAACTAGCGGTTTTACCATCAATGACGGCCATAAAACCACAAGGTCACCACTCCAAAAATGACTTTTGGAAAGGCGATTCCTTTCACCCCTTCTCTCTCGATCATTCCTGTGTCAAAATGTTTGTTCTATATTTTCTCACAGCTTTCTGATTGGACGCTAAAAGCGTCAGTGAAAAATCAGCTGGTCCTGATGGCTCAGAATGCTAGATAACAGTCACCCCCTCCCCCCAACTCCAAAAAGGTATACATCTCAATTTAAAAAAAAAATATAGACAAATGGATGACTGCCAAATATGGCAAGACAGTAGAACCAGTGACTCCTATACTTATATTAAATGGTTTGCTTGTTTTCTTAGCACATCTTGCTGAATAGGGTCCAATTTCATGGCTCTGCTTTACCGTTAGTGTTTACTAAAGCAGAAAATTATGTGCTTTAACATGAGCGTATTTCACTGGTGGGCAAGGAAGTTGATGCTTCTGCTCATGTGTACTTTGCGTGTTAACCCTTCTATGACGACAATGGTCAAAATCAGTCAAAATGTTGATATTTGATATGAAGGTATATCTGCTGCACTTAAAAAGTCGAACACTGAAACCTTACGTGTAGTAAGTACATTTACAGGTCAAAATGAGTCGACCGTTTTTGACTGGTAAAAGCATTGTCTGGTATTGTTCAGGGTGGTCAAAATGACAGTAAAAACCAGTCAAAATGCCCCCTGTGTGCATATTTGGGTCAACAATCGAAACAGTCAGTTGACTGATTTTGACCACTATAGCTACTTGCCACTAAAGTTCAGCTACAGTAGGATGGTTAAGTCAGGATTCTGCGCTTACACTGAAAGCAGAACATGATGATTGTAAGCGCAGGATTCTGTGTTTAGCAGTGATATGAAATTTGACCCTGGTCTGTTATTATTCTGAAATTGACACAAACATACATGTTGTGCTTCTAGAGTGTCACTTTGTCAGAGAATTGAAACTACAGAACTATTCAACAAGACTGCCTGCTTAATTAAAAACCACCAACTGACACAATAAGTTGGGTAGATTTTTAATTTTTTTTGGTTGAAAAACCAAAATGTGTAAAAATTTACCCTTAAAAACAATGGCTCATTGTCTAATTAATTCGTACGTTATAATCTTAAATTGTTACTGCAGTTGACCCAGGCTGTTGTGTTACATATTAATTATTAGCTGTATGTTCAAACAATGGTCCTCATGTTTAAATGTGATTTAAAGTCAATTTGTTTTTAAGAAGCCTTGAATGGATGGGAGATTCAGAGTATGTCAAGAGACCAATATGGAAGAATGCAAATTTTTAAACCTGATAAGCTTGTTTTAAGTTATGAAAAAGTGACCATGCTCTCTGTTAATCATTGCAAAATTGTTTGACTAAAATTTTATTTGCTTTTATGTAATTTTTGTCTTTTTTGGATGATTTCGTCGAGAGGGTAGGAGAGAATGGTGGAAAAGCAAATGGACAGCGTTTTTCAATGGGACACTTTATAAACACTAGGTGGCAGCAGACTAACCAATTCTTTATCATTGTTTTTGATATCGTTCGCATGATTAGAATTATGTGAGCAGTGGAAAAGAACTGGCAAGTCTGTTGCCATCTAGTCTCAAGTCTTTCATTCAGTTGGATGAATTTGTATTTAAAGTCAATATTTTGTGTACAAATTACAATACGGATGTACATAATGGACAAGAACATTGCCCCTTGGATATTTTGGGGAAATTTTTAAAATTATATTTTCCTGTTAGCTTTTGCTTTAGTGGGGTTTTGACCTTTGACCCTTGCTGTTATACATGTAAGTGTGCTTAATCCGCCTTTCATATTCAGTATTTTTATGTAGAATGTTTGTAATACTTTGGAAAATAATATCAAAGGGTGGGGGGGGGGGGGACTTTTTAATATTTCATTCAGGGTCTGAAAATAACATAATAATCACTGAAGAGCCAGGCTGAATTTGTACATGCAGTTGTTATGCTGCATTCTAATGACTCTTGTGTTCATGACCTGTGCATGCATAAGGTTTGTAAGAAATTACTGCCTGATGATATCAATGAGGTACTTGCTAAAACAAGGAAATTGTGTCAATTAGGTGGCAATTATTTACATATGACACTTGCCCCATCTGCATTCTTTAAATAATAATGGACATTTATATTGCGCCGGTACCTGCCAAGGTTTGATGCTCATGGCGCATAAACATTATTACCCGTGTCATCGGGCATCAAGTCATGACCTGATGTATCTAAGCATTGAGTCGTAAACTGGAAAAATATGGAGGAAGTCAGAATGCACTAGAATGTTGAGCATGTAATACCTGCATAGATTTGTTTTGTCATGTGGAGGACATCTTGTTTTTCCCAACACACAAGTCTACGAGAATCAGATGACATATGATGATCGATATGCGGAGTGCACCACCTCTCATTGTGTTCCAGGAATCTTAGGAATTCTTTAGAGGATTTTTTTTTGGGGGTGGGGGGACGGCACGGCACTCTGCTGCATATCGAGCATGGTGTACAGAATGAGGCTTGTCCAAAGTAGGCTGGTGCCTATACGGGCGTTTTCTTGGGACAATGGCCAAAGAGAGATAATGGCAACACGTGAAAAACAATTTTCAGTCATTTTTCATGTGAATATACACTCGAAACAGACATTTCAATTTGTTTTTTACGTGGAAAGTTTCCCAAGAAAATTTCCCTCATTTTCAGAAATCTGTTTTAGAGGGTTTTGTTATGTAAATAAACACTATAAATACCATGTATTTATGGACCTGTAAGCTTTTAATCTTTCATATTGTAAATATCGACTTATTCCAGTATTTGGTTTAGTTTCAGCTACATTTTCCCTGTTTGCCGTTGGCAAATATTAGAAAGAAAAAAAACTAATCATATTGAAGGTCCTTAACTTGAGATTTGTATGACCGACGAAAACAAATGTTATTTTACCTTGATGTTTATGTGAAAGGGTAATTATAGAAAGTATCCTTTGTAAAGAGAAAAATGTGTTTGGGTAATGAATTCAGAAGTAACTTTATTGTATTACAAAAATCAACCACTGATACGAAACTTTTCAGAGGCAAGTTTCATAGAGCTACTAAGCAGAAAAGTGGATTTCTTTCCAGTCTGTTTTATATTGCTTAGCAGATCTATGAAATTGCCCCACATCTTTTGTAACTTATACAATTTTGAAGGGAGGGGAAGAATTCTCTCCCCTTTCTAGGTGCAATTACCATTCTGTGCATGCTAGAAGGCAGGTACATCCACCTGTATGGCTTACAATTCTGATAATTAATATATACTACTCAAAACAATTTAGGGAACACCGGAATAATCTCAGTTAAAGCAAGATCATTTATTTCAGATAAACACAATGTTTCACAGAATTGATGAGAAACAACTGCACAATGAAACAGGATGCATGAGAGAAGGAGGGGGTTGCAAATGAAAATCCCGGTTCATGGAACATTTCAAACCTATTTGATGTTAAAAATCTGGTGTTCCCTAAATTGTTTTGAGGAGTGTATATATATGTATATATGCTAAAGATTTATTTCCATTACAGCCCAGTTGTAGAGTCAAAACTGTAAAGTGGCCACAATAGCAGGTTGGACTAGATGAGGGGCTAATAACATATGCGATAACCCTTTGATATAACATTGTGTATGTTGTAAAATTAAATATGTGCTTCAGAAATAACTGCTGACATTAAAATAGCATACTATGAACTTGACTACAGCTCAATCCTTGTGTTTCTATCCCAGGGTAAAGTTTGGAATTATATTTATAAGCAGAATTTATGTATAATTGACTTAATTTTGCCCCAACACCGACGTGTGTATAGCACTGTATACTCAGTGCTTTGCGAGTCTCTGTGAAAAACTACACAGGTGGGACTTGAACCCACGACCTCCTGCTTACTAGTAAACAGGAGGTCGTATCCCGCCTGTGTAGTTTTTCACAGAGACCCGGAAAGCACTGAGTATACAGTGCTATACACACGTTGGTGTTGGAGCAAAATTAAGTCAATTGTTTATTTCCCGACGCAAGAATTTCACCAACCTATAGAATTTATGTAGTTGCTCTGCTTAAAACAAATAATGGTTCTATGAAATTTGGTTTAGATGTGAGGTCACATTGTCTCACTGATCATCATCTTGTGACCTGTGACGTAACGCCTAAATTATATAATTATGGAAGTTAATACTCTTAATGTTTTGGAATAATTATATAAATATCATAACAACTGCTTATAATGTAAATTCTTTTAAAGGAAGATACAAATTATTATGTACAAACATTTTGTGCAAAGTAGTTCTTTCATTTAAAGTGTTTTCATCTTGGAGAAATGAATAATTGTTACGTCAAAATTAGCACTAAGTTGCTGCCTGGCAATTTTATTTGTAAATAAAAATAAAAATGTAATTTTTTTTACCATTTTCTCAAAAATATGAACACCAATTTTGATGACACTTTCACAGGTTTATAGTTTTATGAAACTAGAGGGATACAATGAACAAATGTACCATCCCTTTAACCCTAACCACCCAAAATCCTGCAAAATCCTCCAAGGGGCACTGAAAAAAAAAATCAGCACTGTTGGAAACTGGTACAAAATTACTACCTGGCAAGAAGTACAGGCCGTAAGTGCTGAAGATGAAAGATCAACGAAAATGCATGTTTCTAAAAGTTGCACTGATGGATTTTGGAGGATTCAGGAAGGTTCCTAGCCAGAATACCTAGGGGATTAGGGTTAATAAAATACAAGAATACCACTCAAATCACTGTTTTTTTGTGTGCATAACTTGGGGAAGTACTATCCAAGTACTAAAATCAACTAAAAAACGGTTTCTGTACATCTGGTAATTTGTATGGATGCATTTACCGGAATTTTACTTCTCCAAAAAACTGTCTTAATAAACAGGTCTTTTTAAGATTCAAAACACCTCATAAATAAATGAATAATTTTAATATCGAGAAGCGTCATTGGTCTGAATTCAGGAGTGGCAAATATCATACATGTAGGGAAATCACTTGCCAAAACTCAAAAATCTATATAAAAAAAACACAACACTACTACTAATAATAAAAAAGTAAATAAATAAATAAATAAATAAAAACAATTCTGATTAAGGCAATGCTGAAATGACCCCCTGCTACTGTTTCATGTACCCGACATTTAATAATCAAAATGATGAGAAAAATGAAAAGGTAGGAAAAATGTTTGCCATTATCATTAGGCATATACTAGCCTATAGCGGTTTACCTCTATAGCCATGTATAGCAAGAAAACTGTTTCTTATCTTGGTATTTACAATAAAATGATACACAAGGAAAGTTTCCACGGTCTGAAGTTAGTCAGAACCCGGTTTCATGGTAGGATTTTCAAAATCAAAAGGAAGAATATCATGCCTGGTTATCTGAATGGATTTTAACCAGTTCGCGTCGGGAATAAAAAAGTTTTTCTGGGCCCCTGTGGCGGGTTTCTTTTTCCCACACACACGTTAATGGAAGCTTCCACAGTGGGTGGCCGGCACTTCCGAGCATGTCACCGTACACACATGGATGAACCGAGCATGCATACAAATATTCCGGAGTTTTCTGTGGCGTGTTTAGACGCTCTCCGATCCGTGGTGCAAAAAAATTGCGTGTATACACAGCCTCCGACGCGAACTGGTTAAATGCAAAAAAATGGAAGGGAAAAAACCCAAAAGATGATAGAAATAATTGCCAAGATCATGGGCCAATTCCATGGAGATTAGCAGAAACAATTGCTTTAGCATATATATTTTGCTAATAAAACAGGTTTCATTGGTTACCAACCAAACTGTCATATAAAATGCATAGACTATGACTGGTTGTCTGTTAGGGAGGAGATCCAAAGTCGTGGTACAGCCAAGCCTTTGAGAAGCTCTGGCAGACCCAAGCTACCTGGCCTGCTAATCTGTCTTTTGCGAGTCCTAATCCTGTAACAATACAGTACCTGCCAATCAACATAACCTGGGCTTCTGGAGAGCCTAGCCCACTCACAAAATACAGATTAGGAGGCCAGGTAGCCTGGGCCTAATCGGGCTTCTCTAAGGCTTGGCTGTACCAGGACTTTGGCCCTCCTCCCTTACTGCTAAGCAAACAATAGTTTTGAAGTAAAAGTTTCTACTTAGCACCTCTGTGACAAATAAGTTTGTCTAGCAGATGATTACACACCAAAAACAAATTTGGAAAAGGAAATGTTGAATAAGACTATCTAACCTCCCATGAATCAGGAACATCGAAGTAATCTATAGGGGCTTCTTTCTCCTGAGGTGGGGGACTGGTTGGGCTTTCTGGCCGCATCATCTTGGACAATGACCTGTGAGGGGAAAAACAGGAGATAAAGTGAAGAATGTGACCCTGCTCTTTTGTTTTGCAGTATCTTAGGTTTGGCCAACTTCCTGTGTAAAGTTATGATGTTTCTTTTGGATTCCGTTTGGAAAACTAAATGCACAGATTGGCGTGGGGTGTCATGGCAGTTTAGTGCATCATGCTATGGCATGCCATAACTGTTTGGAAAGAAAAAAATGGCAGGATAGTTGAGACTTACGTGAGGTGTCTTGGGGCTTGGTGCTTGGTGTGAAGTATTGGAGGAGGGGCTTTAGAACGATCGACGACAGTTGAAGACAGCAATATGTTGGGAATGAAGGAGGTGTTCCTATAGAAAGTAAATGTAAGATATAAAAGTAACAATGTTGATATATAGCGATATGCTATCGTTGCACTGAGTATTTTTTGTTAGTGATAAAACGTTGTTAATACGTATGTGCTACTTACTTTCTGGCCGTTGTGACAACATTTCTCTTGGGCTCTTGGTCGTAGCTCTGTGACTCACAACCGTACATCTCGGACAACTCATGAATGACGCGTCTCTGGTCTCTATTCATTGATGGGAATGCGTGACTACGACTTGCTTGCTTGGACTGTGGGAAAAAAAAGATTTCCATACGTTAAAGGTGCACAATGCTATAGTCGCCCATTAATTCAAAGAGTGAGATATACATGACTGATGGCCCTCTATCTGTGAATAATGGCCCTCTATCTGTGAATAATGGCCCTCCATCTATGACGGATGGCCCTCCATCTATGACGGATGGCCCTCCATCTATGACGGATGGCCCTCCATCTATGACGGATGGCCCTCCATCTATGACCGATGGCCCTCCATCTATGACCGATGGCCCTCCCTCTGTGACCGATGGCCCTCCTTCTATGACCAATGGCCCTCCATCTATTACTGATGGCCCTCCATCTATTACTGATGGCCCTCCATCTATGACTGATGGCCCTCCCTCTATGACCGATGGCCCTCCCTCTGTGACCGATGGCCCTCCTTCTATGACCGATGGCCCTCCATCTATGACTAATGGCCCTCCATCTATGACCGATGGCCCTCCATCTATGACCGATGGCCCTCCCTCTATGACCAATGGCCCTCCATCTATCTACTTACAGCTTGAGCAGAGGCTACTAATGAGGCTAGCTCCTTCTCTATACTCGCAATGAAGGCAGGAGTTTTCCTGTGAACACAGTAAAACCAAAATAAAATCAATTTTTGTTTTGTTTTTTACAATAGTGTCTTTTATAGCTCTGGCTTTCCGACATCTTGCGTGAAGTAAACAGTGCCTTCAAGATAATTTCTGACATTGCCAACTGAATCTTACAGATTGAAACTTTCTTAAAAAGTAATTATGTTAAGATTTGAGGATTTGCATGGTGGAATATCGATATCGTTTCGGTTTGCGGTAACACCATGTGTTTATCTCAAATAACGCGAAGCTGAGGTACAGGTTCTGAAAAGAACCTTATCGCACAACTCGTATCTCAACCTTCGTTAAGTGAGAAAGGTTCAAGGGAGAACCAATTTCGGGCAACTTGTTTTTCTCTACTGTCGCTAAGTGAGAAATATGGTTCAGGGAGAACCATGGGGACTTCACGGGTTATTCTCAACATTTGAACCTTGAACCTTTCTCACTTAATGAAGGTTGAGATACGAGTTGTGCGATAAGGTTCTTTTCAGAACCTGTACCTCAGCTTCGCGTTATTTGAGATAAACACATGGTGTTACCGCAAACCGAAACGATACTTATGTTAAGTCGATTATGATTTCTAACATCTAAGGGGCAATTCCATGGTTACTCAAATTACATTTTTGAGGTTTTGGGCCCACTCTTAATGCCATAATATATATTTCACTCATCAGTTTTTTTCACAGTAGTTGCATTATACCCAGACCTTACTCAGCACAAAATAAGAATTTCAGAAATTTGTTAAATGTATGCTATATAAGACAAAACGTGACATTTTATGCATATACGAAAAATGTAACGTGAGTAACCAGCATTTTTCTCTTATGTAGCATACATATAACACATTTCTGAAATTCTTGTTTTCTGCCGAGTAAGGTCTGGGTATAATGCAACTACTGATGAGTGAAATATATAAGTCAGGAAATTAAGAATGGGCCTAATAGCTCAAAAATGTAACGTGAGTAACCATGGAATGCCCTTTAGGAACATCATTCTGTCCAAGAGGCTCTCATTAACATCATTCTGTCCAAGGGGCTCTCATTAACATCATTCTGTCCAAGGGGCTCTCATTAACATCATTCTGTCCAAGGGGCTCTCATTAACATCATTCTGTCCAAGGGGCTCTCATTAACATCATTCTGTCCAAGGGGCTCTCATTAACATCATTCTGTCCAAGGGGCTCTCATTAACATCATTCTGTCCAAGGGGCTCTCATTAACATCATTCTGTCCAAGGGGCTCTCATTAACATCATTCTGTCCAAGGGGCTCTCATTAACATCATTCTGTCCAAGGGCTCTCATTAACATCATTCTGTCCAAGGGCTCTCATTAACATCATTCTGTCCAAGGGCTCTCATTAACATCATTCTGTCCAAGGGCTCTCATTAACATCATTCTGTCCAAGGGGCTCTCATTAACATCATTCTGTACAAGGGCTCTCATTAACATCATTCTGTCCAAGGGCTCTCATTAACATCATTCTGTCCAAGGGCTCTCATTAACATCATTCTGTCCAAGGGCTCTCATTAACATCATTCTGTCCAAGGCTCTCATTAACATCATTCTGTCCAAGGGCTCTCATTAACATCATTCTGTCCAAGGGCTCTCATTAACATCATTCTGTCCAAGGGCTCTCATTAACCTCACTCTGTCCACGGGGATCTCATTAACATCCTTCTGTGACCCGGGTACTCACTAACATCATTCTGTCCAAGGGGCTCTCATTAACATCATTCTGTCCAAGGGCTCTCATTAACATCATTCTGTCCAAGGGCTCTCATTAACATCATTCTGTCCAAGGGCTCTCATTAACATCATTCTGTCCAAGGGCTCTCATTAACATCATTCTGTCCAAGGCTCTCATTAACATCATTCTGTCCAAGGGCTCTCATTAACATCATTCTGTCCAAGGGCTCTCATTAACATCATTCTGTCCAAGGGCTCTCATTAACATCATTCTGTCAAGGGCTCTCATTAACATCATTCTGTCCAAGGGGCTCTCATTAACATCATTCTGTCCAAGGGGCTCTCATTAACATCATTCTGTCCAAGGGGCTCTCATTAACATCATTCTGTCCAAGGGGCTCTCATTAACATCATTCTGTCCAAGGGGCTCTCATTAACATCATTCTGTCCAAGGGGCTCTCATTAACATCATTCTGTCAAATGGGCTCTCATTAAAATCATTCTGTCCAAGTGGCTCTCATTAACATCATTCTGTCCAAGGGGCTCTCATTAACATCATTCTGTCCATGGGGCTCTCATTAACATCATTCTGTCCAAGGGGCTCTCATTAACATCATTCTGTTCAAGGGGCTCTCATTAACATCATTCTGTCCAAGGGCTCTCATTAACATCATTCTGTCCAAGGGGCTCTCATTAACATCATTCTGTCCAAGGGGCTCTCATTAACATCATTCTGTCCAAGGGCTCTCATTAACATCATTCTGTCCAAGGGCTCTCATTAACATCATTCTGTCCAAGGGGCTCTCATTAACATCATTCTGTCCAAGGGGCTCTCATTAACATCATTCTGTCCAAGGGGCTGTCATTAACATCATTCTGTCCAAGGGGCTGTCATTAACATCATTCTGTCCAAGGGGCTCTCATTAACATCATTCTGTCCAAGGGGCTCTCATTAACATCATTCTGTCCAAGGGGCTCTCATTAACATCATGCTGTCCAAGGGGCTCTCATTAACATCATTCTGTCCAAGGGGCTCTCATTAACATCATTCTGTCCAAGGGGCTCTCATTAACATCATTCTGTCCAAGGGGCTCTCATTAACATCATTCTGTCCAAGGGGCTCTCATTAACATCATTCTGTCCAAGGGCTCTCATTAACATCATTCTGTCCAAGGGCTCTCATTTACATCATTCTGTCCAAGGGGCTCTCATTAACATCATTCTGTCCAAGGGGCTGTCATTAACATCATTCTGTCCAAGGGGCTCTCATTAACACCATTCTGTCCAAGGGGGCTCTCATTAACACCATTCTGTCCAAGGGGCTGTCATTAACATTATTCTGTCCAAGGGGCTCTCATTAATATCATTCTGTCCAAGGGGCTCTCATTAACATCATTCTGTCCAAAGGGCTCTCATTAACATCATTCTGTCCAAGGGGCTCTCATTAACATAATTCTGTCCAAGGGGCTGTCATTAACATCATTCTGTCCAAGGGGCTCTCATTAACATCATTCTGTCCAAGGGGCTCTCATTAACATCATTCTGTCCAAGGGGCTCTCATTAACATCATTCTGTCCAAGGGGCTCTCATTAACATCATTCTGTCCAAGGGGCTCTCATTAACATCATTCTGTCCAAGGGGCTCTCATTAACATCATTCTGTCCAAGGGGCTGTCATTAACATCATTCTGTCCAAGGGGCTCTCATTAACACCATTCTGTCCAAGGGGGCTCTCATTAACACCATTCTGTCCAAGGGGCTGTCATTAACATTATTCTGTCGAAGGGGCTCTCATTAACATCATTCTGTCCAAGGGGCTCTCATTAACATCATTCTGTCCAAAGGGCTCTCATTAACATCATTCTGTCCAAGGGGCTCTCATTAACATAATTCTGTCCAAGGGGCTGTCATTAACATCATTCTGTCCAAGGGGCTCTCATTAACATCATTCTGTCCATGGGGCTCTCATTAACATCATTCTGTCCAAGGCTCTCATTAACATCATTCTGTCCAAGGGCTCTCATTAACATCATTCTGTCCAAGGGCTCTCATTAACATCATTCTGTCCAAGGGCTCTCATTAACATCATTCTGTCCAAGGGGCTCTCATTAACATCATTCTGTCCAAGGGGCTCTCATTAACATCATTCTGTCCAAGGGGCTCTCATTAACATCATTCTGTCCATGGGGCTCTCATTAACATCATTCTGTCCAAGGGGCTCTCATTAACATCATTCTGTCCAAGGGGCTCTCATTAACATCATTCTGTCCAAGGGGCTCTCATTAACATCATTCTGTCCAAGGGGCTCTCATTAACATCATTCTGTCCAAGGGGCTCTCATTAACATCATTCTGTCCAAGGGGCTCTCATTAACACCATTCTGTCCAAGGGGCTGTCATTAACATCATTCTGTCCAAGGGGCTCTCATTAACACCATTCTGTCCAAGGGGGCTCTCATTAACACCATTCTGTCCAAGGGGCTGTCATTAACATTATTCTGTCCAAGGGGCTCTCATTAACATCATTCTGTCCAAGGGGCTCTCATTAACATCATTCTGTCCAAAGGGCTCTCATTAACATCATTCTGTCCAAGGGGCTCTCATTAACATCATTCTGTCCAAGGGGCTCTCATTAACATAATTCTGTCCAAGGGGCTGTCATTAACATCATTCTGTCCAAGGGGCTCTCATTAACATCATTCTGTCCAAGGGGCTCTCATTAACATCATTCTGTCCAAGGGCTCTCATTAACATCATTCTGTCCAAGGGCTCTCATTAACATCATTCTGTCCAAGGGCTCTCATTAACATCATTCTGTCCAAGGGGCTCTCATTAACATCATTCTGTCCAAGGGGCTCTCATTAACATCATTCTGTCCAAGGGGCTCTCATTAACATCATTCTGTCCAAGGGGCTCTCATTAACATCATTCTGTCCAAGGGGCTCTCATTAACATCATTCTGTCCAAGGGGCTCTCATTAACATCATTCTGTCCAAGGGGCTCTCATTAACATCATTCTGTCCAAGGGGCTCTCATTAACATCATTCTGTCCAAGGGGCTCTCATTAACATCATTCTGTCCAAGGGGCTCTCATTTTGATTTAAAAAAAACAAAAAACCAATTCACTTTTTTCTTTACATGTTGTCTGAATTAAGAGCACATTATGGAAAGAACACTGCCCTCTGTAGACCAGTGTGAAACACTTCTAATGAATTTTCTCACATGTTCTTCAAAACTGTTCTTTGCAAACTTTTAGGAATGTTTAGGAATAGAGCGATCTTTGTCATTACCGTGCCTGCTCTTTCAGGAAGATGTTGTAAACCGGTGAAAACTTGGAAGAATCTGGATTGCTGATTTGTAAGGCTGATGCAAATCTCCTACGATAAGAAAAAAAATTATTGGAAGAAAAACTGTAAACAAGGTGTTAACCAGGATTTAGAAACAGGGTGTCAAAATTTGCTGGAAATTGTTCACTTACAATACTTTTACATGTGCCATGGGTCGAGCGGTTTAGTGCATTGGATTTGTGTTCTGATGGCCGAGTCGTCAGAATGTGGGTTCGAATCCCAGCTGCGACCGGGGTGCTTGTGTCCTTGAGCAAGACACTTTACCATAATTTGCTTCTCTCCGCCCAGGGGTAAATGGGTACCTGTGAGGGCAGAGTTGGTTGTTGTGTTTGATTAGCCCTATATGCGCTGTAATGGCAGCAATTGAGCTGTATACTCCCCAGGGAGATGAGATGGTTTCAGGAATGATTTATGAGCCCGATGAGCAGGGGTAATAATATAATGCTATATAAGTCCAGATCATCATCATCATCATCATCATCGTCATCGTCATCGCCATCGTCATCGTCATCGTCATCATCATCAACCAAGGTGTCAAAATTTGGGGAGGGGGAGGATATTATAAAGAGGGAAAAGGGAGGGGGAAATTTTGTGCACAAGTCTATGGGAGTGTCACCCTATTATAGCGATTGTATTTATTATTATGATGATGATGATGATGATGATGATGATGATGATGATGATGACGACGATGACGACGATGACGATGACGATGACGATGACGATGTAAATGACAGATGAAATAGGGTGTCCAAAATTGAAACAGGGTGTCCAAAGGACACCCAGACACCTCCCTGGCTAATACTATGACTGGAAGGGATTAGGTGTCCTATTCAAATCTAAATTAAATTTTGAAATAAGTTTTCATTTTTTATAACTTTTATAACTTTTCAATGAGAAATCAAAGGAAACGTCTAGCAGGGCAGACTTCTTATAAAAACAGTGTTGAATTTATGACACAACATTGAAGTGTTTTTCGACCAGGGTTTGGAGGTGAGTTTCTTACTTGTTTCTGGAGAGAATAGCGCATTGCTGGTCACATTCCAATCTGCAAATAAAATATAAATAAAAATAAAAACCTTCAATGATTAAAAGTTGTCATGAGGTCATTATCCCTGCCGTACAAGGTCTGGTAACAAACTATTATTCCCTTAGTGGTAGCTTGGGGCACGAAAGGGTTAAATCCACTTATGAGGACTCACTGTCTTTGTTTCTTGCTATTTCTTAATGCCATCAGCTGACTGATGTCAACATCTTCTCCTGCCTGGCTGCCCTGTCCGGCCAAAGTCGACATCGCCAGTCTGAAAAAGCAGGTTATGAAAACATTATCAGTTAATCATCTGTTTGTCTAATGTAAGCTGAAGCATATCAGTTTGGTTTGCGGTAACAACCACATGGTTTAAATTCTCAACTATCGCCAAGTGAGATTGTGGTTTTGATAAGAACCGTAAAGGTTGTCTCTACATTTCGACGAGCGTGCTCTAGTCATTGTCAGGAGACTGAAGACAGTTGCGAGATGTTTCTGGGTTACATTGGCTCTGGTTAGGATCCTGCATTGTTGGATAGTTACCCAGAGGGGTGTCTGGGTGTCTGGGTGTCTTTTGGAGGCATAGTATTAGCCAGAGGGGCGTCTGGGTGTCTTTTGGAGGCATAGTATTAGCCAGAGGGGTGTCTGGGTGTCTTTTGGACACCCTGTTTCAATTTTGGACACCCTATTTCATCTGTCATTTACATGTAAAAGTATTGTAAGTGAACAATTTGGACACCCTATTTCATCCGTCATTTACATGTAAATGTATTGTAAGTGAACAATTTGGACATCCTGTTTTGAAATTTCCAGCAAATTTGGACAGCCTATTTCTAAATCCTGGCTAACACCTTGGTGCTCGTTGGCGTGTGATACTACTGTGTGGTGACTCAAAACAGGGTGTAATGAAGCATTCAAAATTTTCCTTCCAGTCTGAATCGAGTCACAAACCACAAATTTGAGTCCGAGTCGCAAGGATCGACACTGAGTCCATGTTGTTGTACACTGTGTCTTTTGTTCCAGTCCGAGTCTCCAAAAATGGGACCCAAATCCCAAGTCGAGTCCATGATCGAGTCATTCATGAATCCAAGTCTGGTAACACTGCAAAGTAAACGTCCGTAAGTCAGACTCGAGTCCCAGATCAAGTCACCGAGCCATACAATTCCGGTAAAACTGCAAAGTAAAATCATCCCCCCCCCAAAAAAAACTCCCTAATATTTCGGAGTTGGAAACTCCTCTCTACCTTTGGAAAGCTTCTGTGAGCCGTGCGTCGTCCCCGCCCTGAAGACATTGCATGGTTTCTGAGCGGTTCCCGCAAGCACAGCGGATGGCAAACTTTGCCTTACACTGGGACGGCGGGCATAGCTTCCCAACATGGCAAGGTGCTGCGCAGGGGTGGCCACACTCTGGACGGGGTGTAAGGCATGGGTGTTTACAGTCTTCACAGATCCCCTGTGCCATGGGGAAAAAAATATATAAAGTTACAATGTATTTCATTTTATCACGTATTCATAATTATATTAACCATATCTACCCCAAGTCCATCAAAACCCACCACCTGGTTTTGCTTGATTTTGATGGATTCAGTACTCCACAGTATAGCCCAGCGAATAGAGTATGTACCCATGTGTACCAAATCCATCAAACTCCACCGGCTGCTTTTGTTGGATTCAGTACTCCACAGTATAGCCCAGCGAATAGAGCATGTAACCATGTGTACTAAATCCATCAAACTCCACCGGCTGCTTTTGTTGGATTCAGTACTCCACAGTACAGCCCAGCGAATAGAGCATGTAACCATGTACCAAATCCATCAAACTCCACCGGCTGCTTTTGTTGGATTCAGTACTCCGCAGTATAGCCCAGCGAATAGAGCATGTAGCCATGTGTACCAAATCCATCAAACTCCACCGGCTGCTTTTGTTGGATTCAGTACTCCGCAGTATAGCCTAGCGAATAGAGCATGTAACCATGTGCACCAAATCCATCAAACTCCACCGGCTGCTTTTGTTGGATTCAGTACTCCACAGTATAGCCCAGCGAATAGAGCATGTAACCATGTGTACCAAATCCATCAAACTCCTCCGGCTGCTTTTGTTGGATTCAGGACTGTGTATAGCCAAGCTATGGATGCTTTGCATTCGCTACTGTACCAATTCCAACCAAGTCCGACAATTGGGGTACCTTTTTACTGCATGTTGATGGATTTTGGAGGATTTAGGATGGTTTCTAGCCAAAATGCCTAGGGATTTAGGGTTAGTAATATTCAATTCTAATAATAAATAATAATAATAATGTGTGGACTTATATAGCGCACGTATCCACCAACTAAGTGGTGCTCAAGGTGCATTATATCATTACCCCTGCTCATAAGGCTCATAAATCATTCCTGAAACCATCTCAGCTCCCTGGGGAGTATACAGCTTAATTGCTGCCATTACAGCGCATATAGGGCTAATCAACCAACTCTGCCCTCACAGGTACCCATTTAACCCCTGGGTGGAGAGAAGCAATTATGATTAAGTGTCTTGCTCAAGGACACAAGTGTCACGGCCGGGATTCGAACCCACATTCTGCTGCTAACACCAGAACTTGAGTCCGGTAAGCTAGACCGCTCGGCCACGACACTCCATATATAGCGCATTTCACATAATGCCCCAATGAACTTTTTAATTATTTCCCCGGTCATTGGGCCAATATCATTCCTGTAAATAGCCCATTGTAACCCATGTATTAGTTGTACGTCCTGCTCTTATTGTAATGTGAATATGGGACCTTTATTGCCTAGTGTTGTATTGTCCTTCACGTTTCATGTAATAAAACAAGCATGCACGATATGGTGAGGCCAAAAATGTACTAAACATAATGTTGCCTGGACTAGGATGGACTTGCTAGGTGGTGAGAGGATGATTGGGGGGGGGGGGAGGAGGGGGAATAATGATGGAGGCGCCAATATAAAAATAAAAAAATTCAACAAAAACTTAATTTTTTTCTTCGAATATTCAATCTGGAAAAACCAACCAGATATGCAAACCATTTATCAAATATTCGGTTATTCGGCACAGCCCTACTTTCTCTTAGACACAATTATGCCTACACATACCTTATGACAGATCTTCTTACAGCTGTGCATCAGGCAGGGTAGTTGCTTCTCACAAGGGTGTCCACACGATATATCCTTGATGTGACATGGGATGTTGTGCCGCTTCTACGAGGAAAAACAAGAAGAAGAAGAAGAAAAAAAATGAGCCATCAAGTTTCCAGAGGGTGTGGTTTAATATCATTATTGATAGGCCTAGCCAATCATAGGCATCAGTCCATTTTGGCTACTCTATTTCTTTAACCCTAACAGTAAAAAGTGGGAGGGGGGAGGGGCACACAAAAAAGGAGGAGCACAATTTTTGTTTAACCCTTCTGTGACTGCAAGGGTCAAAATCAGTCAAAATGTTGATATACAAGGTATATCTAGTGCACAGAAAAGTCAAACACTGTCAAACCTTACGTGTAGTAAGTACATTTACAGGGCAAAATAAATCAAAATAGATAATATTGTTATGGATTGATCAGTTTGAGGTAGTAATTTTATCTTTTTTTGGGAAAAAAAAATGATGATTGGCTGGGGGCCACGTGAGATTCAGTGTGTGGGGTAACAAGTGAATTTTAAAATTTTTGCACCCTGCCTCCCCCACGCTATTAATCCACCTCAACATTATAAATCAAATCGACATCAACTCTAAAAGTAGACAAGATGCATACAGTATGAAGTAGTCTGTCCTTGGATTGGTGGCCAACTCATGCATGACGGATGGATGTACGGGACAAAAATTCAATATTACTTCAGAATGGATGATTTCTAACTAGCCCTCCCTTACCTCGTGGTTTCCCATGCACATTTTTGACGTGAGCTCGGCGCATGGTGGGCAAGCAGCCTCACTGTGGCAATTGTGACGTACTGGGTGGTCGCAGTCGTGTTGTTTAGCACAGAGTTGGGGACAGTCTGGTGGCCTGGTACCGCACTGGATCGGGGGCATCATAACGGTTGCCCCACAGTGGCATGTGTACTCGTCAAAACCTTGAAAATAAAACAGATTTGGAAGAATATGTGTTGAAGATGACAAAAGAGGCTGTAAGGGGAAAGTACAACATTGGTAAAATCAACCATCAACCTATAAATATTGCGGCACCCACTGCTATATAGGATTCTAGCTAGCCAATCGTCATTGGGCAAGCTCGGCAGGGCTTGCGCTAACTTTTTTTTCCTGACTAGACCACCGGGCTAGTCAGATGTATTTTTGACTAGCCCTCACAAATTTTCACTAGCCCGACCATTTACACCACACGGGAAACTGACAGGGTAAAGGGAACGATTTCGTTCAAAAATTTTGCATAGCAAAACTGCGATGCAAAAACTGAATTTGCATAGCAAAATAATTTTTTTGTATAGCAATCTGTGAATTTTGTATAGCAAATTTAAAATGCTTAAAATTACAGTACAGTGTATGTAGTGTGCATAGGTAAAGGTGTTTTTTTTTAAAGGCTTTACTGTCGTTTGGTTCATAACATGAATGTCCAAATTTTACCATAAATAATAATTTTTAGTGTCCGGAAATTGAGCCACAGGTGGTAAAAAAAAACTGACGTGTAACCGTTATTTTGCCAAATTGCAATCATTCATGAAAGTTAGTCCTCCGTCCATTTTCTTTTTTTTGTTTACATCATTATCGATCGCTAAAACAGAGGCAATATCACGAAAACAAATTACCGACTGCGACATGTTCGGTTGCTTTTCAAAGTGAATTTCGCCGAGTGTAACGTTACTTGATCAAGCTTGATTTTGATTATTAAAAATTCGTCAGGAAAATGAGTGGTTGAAAACGCAATCATATTGTGTGCCGAAATGATTCTAAATCTCACCACTACATATATAAATGAATGCTCATTTTGTTAATTTTCAAAACTTTGATTATAAAACGAAGTTACGGTAACAGCCGTAGTGATCGTATGAAAGCGCACATGTCAACTGCACTGAACACGGTACTATTGTGTATAGGGGGTGGCTCAATTACTCAATGTTCCAACCCCCAAACTCAGGAGAAGAAAAAATAAACACGTGCGAAGCTAAACAAAACTGGGCGGTTGTTGCGTGTTTTCCATTTCGGGAATTTCACTCATAGTTAATTCATCAGCAGAAAAATAATGCATGCACATAGAATTTTAGGCATTGCGGAAAAAAACCTTTACGGATTGCTGGAAAATAAAGTTGTGTTTACTGTTGCATCAACACCGTCGCGTCGGCGTGAAGTCATCGTTGAACACGGGTACATATGTCGCATGGACGTACCCCCGGCGTGGTATGGACACACGGAAACAAACCCAGTTGTAACGGATAGCTCGATATATTTTGGTCGGAAATTTCGGGAAAGGTTTGTGAATATGATTTCAAAAATGTTTATAAATCTGTCGAAATTTGTATCGCAAAATCTGCGATGCATTGTTTGAAATTCCATCGCAGATAGCCCAAATTACATTGCATTTTGCGATGCGATACAGGGGAAATTGTTCACTTGATTCAGTGATCGTGGAGCTAGTGCTGTGTGTGTGTGCATGTCGTATGTGTACTGTAACGTCGTTAATTGTATGCCCATGCATACACACTCGTCCCGCGCGCTCTTGACATGCTCGATGTTGTAGGACCGGTCATTAACGTCAAACCAAAACATGAGTCAGTAATGAGCAATGACTGACAAAATTAACGACAATTAACACTCCAACATTGAAGTTTATTTTTGTTTTATTCACATATTAGTGCATGAACTTAATATACTAGTTTCACCGCTTTGCATTATTTGCGTTTGTTTGTTTGTTTGTTTGTTTGTTTTTTGGGGATGTTTGTTTGCTTGCTTAGGTTTCTTTGTTTATTGTCTTTCGTTCATTGATATTTGTACTCATTTTTGTAACTAAAAATGTTTGTTTTTATTATTTATGCTTTAAGTCTAGATTTAACTTAGAGCACAAATAATATATATGAGGGGGTTTGCACCCGACAAGCTTTGCTTCTTGCAAACCCCCTCCACATCTTTGTTTAGTCTTATTTACTTTTACACGTATGTTAACTTATTTCAAGAATGTACTTCTGCTACTTATTGTTTTGATTGATGTGGAAATAAAATGAATGAATGAATGAATGAATATTAAAAATCAAATATCACATAACAGCTAGAAAATTACAAAGGTAAGTTGTTAATTTTTGACTAGCCCGGCCGGGCTACCCAGAAGCAAGTTTGACTAGCCCGCGGCACTCTTGACTAGTGTTTGCACGCCGGGCTAGTGTCTAAATCGAGCCCTGCTCGGTGGCCGAGAGGTTTAAGACGTCTGCACTAGTAAGCAGGAGGTTGTGGGTTCGAATTCCGCCCGAGTCGCCTGTGAAGTTTTTTCCACAGACACTTGGAAAGCACTGAGAAAACACATGTCGGTGTAGGGCAAAAATTTAATCAAACATTGGTAATGTTGGCAAAAAATTCCTTCTATGAGAATACTTATTCTCTTTCACTCAAGATAAACTTTGTTTACAAACAATCTATGAAAGATTTAGCTTATTATTTTGTCTTGTTAACAAGAAAATAGTGACGGCGATTTGAAAAAGGTCTTAAATCTGAGTTTCAGACCCAGGAATGAACATTTATAAACCGTTTTTATTATTTTTCTTTTTTGTGAATCAAAATTTGTTATTTTTATAACTTACTAGCATTGAGACAGCGCACACAGTTACCGGGGTGACACATCTCATCACATCTATGTATTCCACAATTCAGCATTCTGACGCAGATCTGACCGCAGTGGTGTTCTTTGTCCTGAATTTTAAGGAAACAACAAATAATTGTTAAACTTGACCCAGAGTGGCCACAACGGACAGGTGGTCATAACAGGGTGGTCTCAATGTCCAAGTTGTACATGTAAACTACACACTCCGTAGTAACATTATTTTTCTTATAGCAAAACAAATTTACAGAGGGAGGGGGAAGGGCTACGGGGGGAGGGGTTTCCGGTCAAGGGTAAATAGCTAATTTTTTTAAATTTTGCAACCTACAGGCAATGCACAGAAAAATGTTTCTGTAAAATTTCTTCATATTTCATAACTTTTACCCTCCTTTGACTGCAAGGGTCAAAATCGGTCAAAATGTTGATATACTTGCCAAGGTATATCTAGTGCACTTAAAAGTCAAACACTGTCAAACTTTACGTGTGGTAAGTACATTTACAGGTCAAAATGAGTTGACCGTTTTTGACTGGCAAAAGCATTGTCTGGTATTGTTCAGGGTGGTCAAAATGACAGTAAAAAACCAGTCAAAAATGCTTGTGTGTGCACATTTGGGTCGACAGTCAAAACAGTCAGTTGACTGATTTTGACCTCTGTAGCAACTTAATAATAATAATAATAATAATGTATAGATTTATATAGCGCACGTATCCACCAACTAAGTGGCGCTCAAGGCGCATTATATTATTATCCCTGCTCATAAGGCTCATAAGGCTCATAAATCATTCCTGAAACCATCTCAGCTCCCTGGGGAGTATACAGCTCAATTGCTGCCATTTCTAGCGCATATAGAGCAAACCATCTCTGCCTTCACAGGTACCCATTTAACCCCTGGGTGGAGAGAAGCAATTATGGTTAAGTGTCTTGCTCAAGGACACAGGTGTCACGGCCGGGGCTCGAACCCACACTCTGCTGCTGGCAACACCAGAACTTGAGTTCAGTGCGCTAGACCGCACGACAATCCACTTTACGTGCATTATACAACACACGGGACCTACGGCTTTACGTCCCATCCGAAGGACGAAGCAATTATGGTTAAGTACCTTGCTCAAGGACACAAGTGTCACGACCGGGGCTCGAACCCACACCCTGCTGCTGGCAACACCAGAACTTGAGTTCGGTGCGCTAGACCGCTCGGCCACGACACTTACCACTAAAGTTATGAAATCAACCTTGATAACAAAATCAGTGAGGACGTACCAAACAGCATTTAGTGTTGCATTTGTGTTTCCCACAATCCTTTTTCTTGTTGCACTTCCTGTCACATGACATGGACACCTGACCCGTGGACACATCCAGAGCTTCAATGAGATCGCGACAGAGGACATCTATCATGCGGTGGCCGCAACGGCAGCGCACTGATGAGGTCAAAGGGCACTCAGTACAATTGCCCTCATGGCATGACTTCTTGCAGGTATGAATGTCTGTGGGAAATTTAACACAACATTTTTGTTTTTACATTTAACCCTAACAACTCCAAACCCATCAAACTCCAAAGGCTGGGTTTGTTGTATTTTGATGGACTCAGTACTGGATAGCCCAGACAGGGATACTTTACATGGGGCCAGGTGTCCCAATTCCAGCTAAGTCCAAACAGTTGGGTGGTAGTGTTACTGCATGGTGTTGTATTTTGATGGACTCAGTACTGTATAGCCCAGACAGGGATACTTTGCATGGGGCCAGGTGTCCCAATTCCAGCTAAGTCCAAACAGTTGGGTGGTAGTGTTACTGCATGGTGTTGTATTTTGATGGACTCGGTACTGTATAGCCCAGACAGGGATATTTTACATGGGGCCGGGTGTCCCAATTCCAGCTTAGTCCAACAGTTGGATGGTAGTGTTACTGCATGGTGTTGGATTTTGATGGACTCAGTACTGTATAGCCCTGACAGGGATACTTTACATGGGGCTGGGTGTCCCAATTCCAGCTAAGTCCAACAGTTGGGTGGTAGTGTTACTGCATGGTGTTGTATTTTGATGGACTCGGTACTGTATAGCCCAGACAGGGATACTTTACAAGGGGCCGGATGTCCCAATTCCAGCTTAGTCCAACAGTTGGATGGTAGTGTTACTGCATGGTGTTGTATTTTGATGGACTCGGTACTGTATAGCCCAGACAGGGATACTTTACAAGGGGCCGGGTGTCCCAATTCCAGCTTAGTCCAACAGTTGGGTGGTTGTGTTACTGCATGGTGTTGTATTTTGATGGACTCAGTACTGTATAGCCCAGACAGGGATACTTTACATGGGGCTGGGTGTCCAGCTAAGTCCAACAATTGGATGTTTTGTTGGATTTTGGTGGATTCAGGATGGTTTACAGCACAAATAACTAGGGGATCAAATTTGATCATTTATATTGTTTGGCCCAAGTCTGCTAGTGTCTCTCACTTATAAAGGCCAGTCACTTCACAAGATAGAGCTCTGAGCTTACCATCCCCACCACACATCAGTGGCTTGCTGCATATGTTCTCGCATGTTGGTATCGGGTCAAGGCATGACTCTCGTTTTTGGCCTTCAGCTGTGGCTAGATCAGATAACTTGGTCTGGCCACAGGGGCAGTGGGTGACCATGTCGGGGGTCAGAGAGCAAGGGTGACACGGCCCAGGGTGACAGGGTGTCTTGCAGGTGTGGTTGCCACAAGTGAGGGTCCTGAAACAGATGGAGAATTAGACAGAATTAATATTTAAAGAAAAACAAATCTTTGATTTAATGACGGTTAACATCACTAAGCCAGATAAAAATTGCCTATAAAAATCATTATTAAATTATAAAAAAAAAAAATTGTTACAACAAAATAGCCTGAACAAATTACTGATAAATAAGTGTATAAATAGATTGGTGAAATTCTTGCGTCGGGAGATAAACAATTGATTTAATTTTGCCCTACACCGACGTATGTATAGCACTGTATGCTCAGTGCTTTCCGAGTGTCTGTGAAAAAACTACACAGGCGACTCGGGCGGGATTCGAACCCACGACCTCCTGCTTACTAGTGCAGACGTCTTAACCTCTCGACAACCGAGCATGCCCGATGACGATTGGCGGCTAGAATCCTATATAGCAGCGGGTTCCGCGATATATATAGATTGGTGAAATTCTTGCGTTGAGATAAACAATTGATTTAATTTTGCCCTACACCGGACGTGTGTATAGCACTGTATGCTCAGTGCTTTCCGAGTGTCTGTGAAAAACTACAGGCGACTCGGCGGATTCGAACCCGACCTCCTGCTTACTAGTGCAGACGTCTTAACCTCTCGACCACCGAGCTTGCCCGATGACGATTGGCCGGCTAGAATCCTATATAGCAGCGGGTTCCGCGATATATATAGATTGGTGAAATTTTTGCGTCGGGAGATAAACAATTGATTGAATCCCGCCCGAGTCGCCTGTGTAGTTTTTTCACAGACACTCGGAAAGCACTGAGCATACAGTGCTATACACACGTCGGTGTAGGACAAAATTAAATCAATTGTTTATCTCCGACGCGAATTTCACCAATCTATATATATCGCGAACCCGATGCTATATAGGATTCTAGCCGCCAATCGTCATAGATTGGTGAAATTTTTGCGTCGGGAGATAAACAATTGATTGAATCCCGCCCGAGTCGCCTGTGTAGTTTTTTCACAGACACTCGGAAAGCACTGAGCATACAGTGCTATACACACGTCGGTGTAGGACAAAATTAAATCAATTGTTTATCTCCCGACGCAAGAATTTCACCAATCTATATATATCGCGGAACCCGATGCTATATGGGATTCTAGCCAGCCAATCGTCATCGGGCAAGCTCGGTGGTCGAGAGGTTAAGACGTCTGCACTAGTAAGCAGGAGGTCGTGGGTTCGAATCCCGCCCGAGTCGCCTGTGTAGTTTTTTCACAGACACTCGGAAAGCACTGAGCATACAGTGCTATACACACGTCGGTGTAGGGCAAAATTAAATCAAGTGTATAAACATGAAGTCCAAGAAGACTTCATGGCAATGTGCACAAAAATCCTTGATAACGAATGGGTTAAGTCTTGTACCCTACCTACCTGTCACATATTGCTTGGCATGAGTATTGCTCAGCTCCTTCTTGTAGCAGGTTACCATCCTCATCCAGTCCACAAGACACAACTTTAGTGTCTCTGCCACAGTAACATTCTGTTATAAGAAAATAATCATATGTTAAGGATATATCGCCCAGGTTTGGCTAAGATGACAAAAATAGAATTTATAAAGTGAATGAATTTTGAAAGATAAAAAAATAAAATAAAACATGAAATTCGGATGTCGGAAACTATATTTTGATTCTGATTGACAGCCGCTTGCCAATTGGAAGTCTGCCAATTGGAAGTCTGCCCACGCCCTCAGCCCGTTACATACATGTACATTGTGTGGTGCATGATCAGAGCAGCGTGTTTTTGCGATGCGCGCCAGCTGTTACATTTAGCCTGCGCGCAATACTTAACTCAGATTTGAACCAATCAGAGTGACAAAGTTTAATTCACATCATGCTGACTCACACTCTAACTAGGTGTTTACCTTGTTTGAGTTCCTTACGGCATGGTTCACATCCCCCAGCATGGCACACCGCCGTACACGAATGAACCCCACAGTTTAGTTTCTTTCCACACTCTGATTCACACCGGATCACCTGGCTTGTCCCACAGCGTATTGTCTGTGTGCTTCCCCCGCACAGGCAAGGTTGCTTGATGTTCGCCGGACAAGGCGGGCATGGGCCGGGGTGGCAGAGAATATTGCAGGGGTGGACACAGTTGGTCTTGGTGCGCTTACGGCGGCAGACCTCGCCGCAGCTGTGGGGCATCTCACTGGGGTGGTACGGCGGGTCACGGAGTTTGTTGCAGAAACACTTATAGGCGTAAGGGATCGGGAGGGTGATGTTACGGCACATAGGGCACTGCCAGCCATCAGAATCTGCAAACAAATTTAACAAAGTGTGAAACCTTGGTTCAAAACCCACCCGATTTGCCAGAGTTTTTCTGCAAACACTTGGAAAGCATTGAGTATACAGTGCTTCATATATGTGTGACCCGCTCTGGCAAAACCTGAAACTTCTCGTAAAAGCCATGAAAAGGTCAAAAACTGACCCCAGGGACCAGTTTTCATGTCACCATATAGAGCATTTTCTCTAGATTTTGATGGAAAAAGAAAAATCCTAAAACGTTGTTGGGAAAATTGTTAATTTTCACGATAAATTTGGGAGGTCACTTTCGAAAATTGGGTCCAAGTTTAGGGTTTTGCCAGAGCCAGTCACATATGTTGGGCAAAAACTCAAACCAATGAAAATTTATTACTAATAAATAACTAATACAGCCAAAAGTCCCCCAAAATGGAACAACATTGGCCTACCTTCAGCATTTGCAGAGGGGGACTTTGCCCACTTCTTGATACACTTCAAGTGGAAGACTGTATAACATTCTTGACAACTCCAAATGGGTGTATCACATCGCACCGTCTCACAGCACACAATGCACTCATAGGCTCCGTCTGTCAGTTGCTCAATCATAGATCCCGTCTGAGAGTCCTTGCTGCCCTGGTACTGGGACCGCTGTTTCACTTTTGAGGGATCGTTCCTGTTTTCGGGGATGGTTAGGTATAGGATTGCTAATTCAAAAATGTAATTTGCAAAAAATAAATTCTGCGCTAACCCTGTAAGCTGATAAATGGTGTTTGTAAGCATGGTATTTTACGTTTAGCAGCACTAAGAGTAAGAATTTGGGCCTACAATCCCGGCCAAAATAGTTGGGACACGTTACAATAAACATACCCTCCCCTGTCTCCCGCTCCCTAATCTCCACTCCCCGCTCCCCCACCAATGTTATCTCCAGCCGGAGCACAGAACGCGCAATGAGAGCCAACATTGTCAGGGGGCCGGGGGGGCCCAGCGAGATTTGACCGGGATTGTAGATAAAGTGGTGCTTTGTTACAGTAGCATTGTAATTTACTAAAATTTAAATTTTTTTAAAAGTTGGTTTCTTATCAGTAAAAAAAAAGATGTCACTATTACCTGCTCTTCTTCTTTGAAGCACTGAATTTAGCATTTCCTCTTCCTGACTCGAACTGTCTGTCTCCATGGCGATTCTCTAGAGATGCACCACCAGAACGCCCTCTACTGTTATCTGACTGATCTGGCTCTGCCCCAAATGACGGGGCATTCTTATAGAGAAACGGCTGTTGCGAATTACCTCTGAAGGGTCCTCTGTGTGACCTATACCCACAACCTCTCACCCCGTAGGATTGATTATGACCATAAAACTCCTGTTCTGGCACCTGGTTGTAGTAACCATGGTTACCAAACATCTGCTGAATTGGCTGACCGTATTCTACCTGTTGAGGTATAGGGTGGTAGCTGTCCGCAAAATTTTGGTTGAAATTTGGTGCAAGACGGCCTCGTCCTCTCCTTTGGAAAGGTCGACCACGTGGTCGTCTGTTTGGCGGTTGCATGGGGGCATAATTTTGGTTGGCCACGTACGATTGGTACGACTGGAAGCTCGGCTGTCCAATGACGTGCTGATAGTGGAAAGAATGTGGTTGCGAGTGCTGAAAATCTGACGTAGTCTGTTGAATATTGGATTCAGCCATTCGAAACCTAAAAAATAGAATAATTAAGAGGTTACATAACAAAGAAGGATTAACCCTAACGTTCCCAAATCCTCCCAAATCCTCTTTGCTAAAATGAAGGATTTTGAAGGATTGAGGTTACATGCTATAGTATATGCTCTTTGCTAAAGTGAAGGATTTTGGAGGATTGAGGTTATTGGGCATACTTGCCTATTTCTCATTCATTATAACCAATAATATAATCTTACCTACCCAGTAAGGTGAACATATGGATGATGATGGACATATACTTCAAATTATTCCATATTTATTTCATGAAAAATCAGGCATTTTTGGTATACGATGACTTCCTCAGTCAGTTCGATCTTGTCAACTCTCCCGTTAGTGACCAACACGGTCATTGTACATGCGCAGTGGCAACTATAGTATCCTTCTACTAGTTCTATTTTCTGAATTGAAGAGGAGGATGTTTTTACTTTTTAGAAGGGAAATAAAGTCCGAAAACCATCATAAAAGTGGATTTTAATCTAAAGATAATTTTCACTTTCTGTCCCCCAAAAAATTGATAGAATAATTTTTTAACTGGTTAGTGGTTGCAAAAAAATTCCAAGAAAACCCTTAAAAAGTGGTGGTTGGATTAGCTAGGATGATCCTATCGTTATGTTATTAATAATAATATAGGACTAGGACTAGGAGCCAAGGCTAGCTAAGCTACGGTCGGATACGCCCAGTATTCAGTACTAAAGACATTGTTCCTTTGCTTTAGAAGAAACAAAAACAACATTTACATAGCGTTAACCAACCATGAACCCTCTATAAAAGTCCACGTACCTTGAATGAAATGTTTCTAAATTAATCTTCTTTTAGTTTTACAAGGAGAACCTTGCCTGTACTTTTTGCCTGTAGTTTTAGCCTGGTATTTCACCACATCCTGAAACGAGACTAGTAATATTATTGTTACACAGTGAATGCGATGCATGTGTATATGCATAGCTCTATGGTATATGTGTGACGTGTGGCTTGGGGATGTGATGAACAATAAGAAAAGCGCCCTCTTGTGATACAGCAAAACAGACTGTTTGTTCCTTTTTAATTATTTTCTTGCTGATATTTCATGATCAAGTCAAAACGTATTAAGTTAACTGCGTCATATGAAAACAATTGGATCATGAATGGGTGATTATCGACAAAAAAAGACAATAAGTTTTGAATATTTTTCTTAAAATGCTCGAACGCAAGAGGGCGGTGTGGCAATGACCTTTTCAATGGACCATGAACCTTCATACAGTTTTTATTGATTTTTGGCTGTTTCGGAAGTTTTCAAACTATGACCCTAATGAATATTTAATTAGCCACTTTGTGAAGCCCATATCTGAAAAATCAATGCAGTTGCTTAGATGATTTCAATTGCAAAGTACACTCACTGGCCATAAGTATTGCAACATTGAAATTCACACCAAAGTTCAGTTTGGAGAACTGTGTTACAATAATTTATTTTATTTTATTTACACTACTTAAGACTTCTTGAAAGTGCCTGTGTTTTGAAGTCAATGTTCTTTTTTACTGTTCTTGCTCGGAAACAAAGTCCTTCAATACTTTGTCGGGCAACCACGTGACCTGATAATTGCGGCCATCCGTCTAGGCAATGTCTCGTACAAATTCATGTTGCAATACTTTTGGCCAGTGAGTGTATTTGCAAAAATGCTTCTGCTTGAGTGAAATTTTCGTGACGTCATCATGACGTCATCTGGAGGTGATTAAATTCAAGCTTTCTTAGCAATCTCCTATGGTAAAAAGCTTAGGAACATGTAATCATTGAATTTTCGTCTACCTAATTCCAAATCGTAGCTCACTCAGGTGTAAAATGACAACCATATCATCAATATTTACAGAAAAACAATATAGAAACATAATAATTCTGGGAAGGCAGTATAACCGTTGAGGTGATGTGATGCGTTGTGAATTTATTCCACACTCGAACGTACAATTTTGTGTGGCGCGCTGCTATACGTTATACGGTGCTGCAGCGCGGTGCAAGCTACATACAGCATGTACCAATCATGTATGGTGGCCCAGAAGGGACATTGGAAATAATAATAATAATAATAATAAAGATTTATAGCGCGCACATATCCACCCTGCTGGGCGCTCAAGGCGCGGAAACAAAGAAAAAACATGAATACAAACAATATACAATGATAGCATAGGGGGAAAAAAAATTATGTACCGAGATACATGTACCTACAATGCAATTACAAATATACATCATCTTTGAAGAGTTGTGACATAAGATGAGTTTTAAGCATCGACTTAAATCTGATTATACTATGACAAAATTTGAGTTTAGTTGGAAGATGATTCCAGAGTCTCGGAGCTGCGACAGAAACTGGGCGACCTATCACCCCAGTTCCGTTTTGAAGTTGGTTCCTTTAGGAGTGACATGTTGCTGGAGCGCAAATTGCGTGATGGAGTGTAGACTTTAAGCAGTTCAGAAATATAAATTGGAGCAATGTTATTGAAAGATTTGTGAACAATTAGCATAAGTTTAAAAACAATTCTCTGTGAAACAGGAAGCCAGTGCAGTTCTTTCAAGATTGGCGTGATATGGCATGACTTTCTGGACAAAGTCACAACACGAGCTGCTGTGTTTTGTATGTGCTGAAGACGAGATATTTGATTCTGCGGGAGACCGTAAAGGAGAGCATTCCCGTTATCGAGCCTTGATGTGACAAACGCATGTATAATTTGTTCAGCAGCACTTTTATTCAAGTATTTCCTAATTCGGCCTATATTTCTGATATGAAATGATGATATGCGAACAATGTTGGAGATATGTGGTTTTAAAGTCATTGTCGAGTCAAATATAACACCCAAATTACGTGCATGTAATGAGGGGTTATCTGCGAGTCACCAATTGTAATAAATGGAAGAGAAACTTTAGACAATTGCTGACGTGATCCAAATAGAACAAATTCTGTTTTTTCATCGTTCAATTTCAGGAAATTTTGTCTCATCCAACTTCGAATCTCTTGAATACATTTCTCCAGTGTTTTAATGCAGGAATCAGCAGGTTCTTGAGAAGATTTAAAAGTAATGTAAAGCTGCGTGTCATCAGCGTAAACATGGTAATTTAAATTATACTTCAAAATGATATCACGAACTGGAAAGGTATAAACAGTAAACCACTGTGGGCCGAGCATAGAGCCTTGGGGTACAGAATAGTCAAGAATAACAGGCTCGGAGATAGCGTTACCAATACAAACATGCTGAGGCCTATTTAAAAGGTAGGACTTACACCAATCCAGGGCTGTGTCATGTATTCCAAGATGATATTGAAGGCGGGAGAGAAGGATTTTATGATCGACCGTGTCAAAAGCGGCGCTTAAGTCTAACAAAACTAGTGCAGTGATTTTTCCCTCATCCATGGCAGATAAAATGTCATTGTTGACGCGAAGAAGAGCAGTTTCCGTTCCATGAAATGGTTTGTAGGCTGACTGAAATGTGTCCGACAGGTTATTAGCACGAACATGGTCAGAGATCCGTGATGAAACAACTCGCTCGATTGTTTTTCCAAGGTACTTTAAATTCGCTACTGGTCGGTAATTTTTGAAAACTTCCTTGTCCAAATTGGGTTTCTTTAGAGTGGAAAACAACCGGAAACAACCGGAAGAAAGAGATCTGTTTACAATAATTGTGATATACTTAGCAAACACATCAATATTTTGTTTTATTAGCGAAGTTGGCACTGGATCAAGTTCACATGATTTTGATGGCGATTTCATGATGATTTTCTTGATCTCCGTAACACTAGTAGGCTCAAACATTGACAGTCTACATTGTGGATCCTTGCGTGTTGGTGTTTGTGATAGAATGGGAAAAGAACGACGGATATTCTCAATTTTTGTGACAAAAAAGTTTGAAAAAGCATTTGCGAGGTCCTGGTCGGAGTGTGTAGATGGAAGCACTGGAGCTTTGGGTTTATGAAGCAGCTTTTCAACAATGTTAAAGAGTTTTTCTGATCACCAGAGCTATCTTTCACAAGAGATGAGTAGTGAGTTATTTTTGCCTGGTTAATCATGTTCTTCACAATATCACGTTGGTTACAGTATTCTTGCCGACGTACTCCAAGTTTCCCATTGTCACGCCATCTTCGCTCAAGTTGACGGCGGATTTTCCTTGCAGCACGGATATCATCATTGAACCAGGGGGATTCAGATTGTAGTTTAACAGTTCGAGTTTTTTGCGGAGCATGATCATCCAAGATGTTACGGATAGTAGATTCAAATAGACTGACACAAGAATCCAGCTCACCATCTTCAAGGTTTACATTTTCCAGTTGAGATTCAACATCATGACATAAATCTTTAATATTTACTTTTTTCCAGTGGCGAGTAGTTACAGAAATGGTAGGTATGGGAGGTTTTTTAAGGTTCAAATTTACCATGATTGCATAATGATCAGATAATCCAGGATGAATAGTTATATTCGTGATAAGAGGTGAAGTATTTTCACGCGTTATCATGAGGTCAAGACAGTGACCATACCGATGAGTGGGTGCTGTGATGTGCTGTATAAGTCCATGAGCAGAGAGCAGATCTTTAAACTGATTTGCATAATTGTTTGAAATTATGTCCATATGAATGTTAAAATCGCCGGTTAAAATAATGTCAGATGGGTGTAAGAGATAATCGACAATTAATTTTTCAAATTCCTGCAGAAAACTGGAGAAGTTTACATGTTTACCATCAACATCCCTTTCTGGTCGATAAATATTAACAAGGCGAACAGATCTAGAGTTGCACGTTACCTCAGCATGCAGAGATTCAAATGTTAGGTAGTCAATGTTAACACTTTTCATGCTGACAGATAAACTGGACCTAAAGAGTAGTGCAACCCCTCCACCGGTCTTTATTGGTCTGGGGATATGATGGAGAGAGTAGCCAGCAGGAGTACACTCACGGGGTAGCAAATCATCATCAGGTTTAAACCATGTCTCGGTTATGGCAACAAGATCCAAATTGTTTTGAAGTACAAAGTCAACAAATTCATCCGATTTGTTACATATGGATTGAGTATTTAAGACACAGAGCTGAAGTTTAGACTCATCGTGAACATTTGGAGTTGAAGTTATGCCAATGTCGCTTGTTGATGTGGTTGAGTTCAATAATCCCATCATTTGTACACGTTTTCTTTCATACCGGCACTTTGGCTACTTTTATCCAACCGATTGCCTTTAAACCTGGCAGACACTTAGACCAACTGCTCCAAATGTGTGCCGAACATTTACGTCATCATGACGTCATCACGTGTCACGTGACGTCATCTTAAAGGTGCATTTTTCGAAGCATATATCTACGGAAGTACAAGTCTGATTAAGTTCAGACGTGGTTTGTAGGTAGGCCAGCATGTGTTATAGATGAAAATTGGTGTGACGTCATGATGACGTCATGATGACGTCATGATGACGTCATCATGGGTCACGTGACGTCATCTTAAAGGGGCATATTCTAAAGTCCTATATTTAGAGAACCGTATGTCCGATTGGGTTCAATCGTGGAATGCTAGTAGGTCGGAATGTGTTATAGATGAAAATGTGGCGTCATGATGACGTCATCATACGATTTTATGGTAATTTTTTTGTTCAATAATTATTTTTGTACACTGTTAGGTAGGGCGTACTTCTTTACAATTCTATCAAAACATCGACACCACATATTCACAACATCAAAATGTAATTTTTTTCTTTTTCCCAACTATAACAAAAGATCTCACAGTCTTAAGAATTAATCACTTCACAAATAACTTCCCTAATATCAAATATATCAAGTACCATCATCCTCACATCATCACATACCACTGACATGACGTTACCTACAATTTAAATACTATTATCTTCAAATATTTCCATGTTCATAGGCACAGCAACGTATTATACCTACATACCGATGTATTAAACATATCATCCTCACAAACCACAACATTTCCACAAAGGTTTATTTCTACACGTACTTAAATAAACTACACATTCAACCGCAATCAAAATATCTTTGTTAATGCATAACATTATGTTATAGGTACAAAATCAGCCGACCTCATCATGACGTCTTCACATTTCACTGCACATGTGAACTCAAGGATTCAACAGAAATGTCACCAATCCCCGCATCTCCAGTTTCATAACAAAACCAATAACAACATCCCAATCCCTTCCGTCTTTGCTACCTAACAAACAGGTGTCATTATTGTATTCACAGCAGTCCAAACTACCACAAAAAACCCGAAACAGCCCTGTGTTTGTCCACTGTGACGTGACAAACACATGTCTAGTTTAAATTGATTTGTTTTTATTTGTTTTTACAATGTTAAAACGTTAGTAGTATGTAAACAGTTCAAAGTATGGCCACTTTGAATAATTATCTCATAAAGTCATCGCTTTAACGCCTATCGCTGCCATTCAGTCGCCAAAAAATGAGATAAAATAAATTCAGCTGGTGCCGGTTTTATTTGCCGGTTAATGATAACATGTATTGTTGTGGGGCACACTCAATGGCGTATGTTAGAAAGGTCCAAGGGTTGAAGGACTACTTGGCGTACGTTGTTCAGTCTGTTACATTTTAAAACTGTTTTAGTATACATTAGGAAGGCACAACATTTTGTAATTACCTGCCGGATTACAAAATTACCGAAATTATCCGTGAGCTAAGGTGATGTGAAGTTGGTAAAAGTATACTAATTCTCCTGAAGACGACCAGAGCATACTGATCGAACGTCGACTTGTAACCACCAGTTCTTTTCAGAACTAATTACTACTCAATTGAGAATTTCACATGGTGCCACCGCAAAACAGTCTTTACTTATCCTTTTCACCATGCAAAGCTACAACATTTCTGAACAATTCCATTATCTCTTATAACTAACTTGACTTATTGTCTTCATACTTTTCTTCAACATTTTCTTCAAAACTACACCATGGATAACTTCTCTTTTTGTTTGGTATATACCATAAGGTCCAAAAGTCAAATTGATAAGTGTACAGGGAAATTCAAATCTGAAATGGATCACCTGCAGTTGACCCACACATCTGATTGCATTTTTATTATTTTTTCGTTAACGACACAATGGAATTAGGGGAAACTTTTACAAATGTACCGGTATGGATGCATATCATTACATTTTTGACCGGAAAGTTGGTGATATTAATTATCTATAGGCAGGGACTGGATCCCCCCCCCCAAAAAAACCCAACAACAACAACCCCAAAACGAAATCCAGTCTCAAATGTTTTTCTTTTCACTAGCACTGTGCCCAATTTCATAGAGCCGCGAAGCAGCTGATTTTTTGCTTACTGTACGTTTTTTTATTTCATAGCGCTGCTAACTGTTAAGCATAGAGAAAGGCACGGTAACTTACCGGCTGTTATTGCTAGCAAATGAGTGATGCAACAATACAAATCCATGGTGAACGCGCATGCGCTGCTCGAAATTTTCGTGCTAACCTGTGAGAAACAATTATGCTTAAGCAAAATTTTCTGCTATAGTTTAGCACGAGAGTACTATATTTTGGCCGTGAGGGATAACTCAAGGAATATTATGCGCAATTAATGTCTCAATTATTCATTCTTTTTAATTTGTTGGTTGGGGAGGGGCCGGTAGGTCGCCTGTACCCCTTGTATCCGCCATTGATGGGTGTTATTTGTTATAAGAGTGCTCCGTGAAATATTCATGATTCTGTGACGCGTCTCGGTTGTGTTTCATATGAGGCAACTTGATATAATTTTATCTGATAAAATCTGGGGCAATTGTTGAATTGAAAAAGTACTTGGTTGTGTGCATGAATTTGACATTTGGAATCTACATTTCTGATGTTCCAAGTATGCGCCGGTACAAAGTCTATGCTAATTTTATTTTCAATTGGGTCCAGAAACTCAGATGAAGTCTGAATATTGTGTTGGTGGGTGAATCTTGTTGCTCTGTTTTAAACATTGTGGCGGCTATAAGACTGCGGTGTACATAATGGACGTGGACCAATCATTAGATGTTGTGGGAAGTTTTGGCCGGGTGCAGGCCATCAACTACCTTATATATGCGGTTACTTTAGGCACGGCATCATGGCATTTGACCGGTATTTCATTCACTATCGGTCAACCGGACGGTTACCGATGCAGGCTACCGTCGAACGAGACAGGTTACACCAGCAGCTACTCGGACGGGTGTCATCTTCTTTATGCCCCCGACAACAAGACGGAAGACAATGTAACGATGGCATGTGTCGATGGATGGGAGTATGACACACTCCATGGGGAAACCAGTGTTGTCACAGATGTAAGCCAATAATCCATTCCCCCGTCATCACATTGTCATTGTCATTGTCGTCGTCATCGTTCAAATTATAACCATAATCGTTTACAATGTCACCGTCTCCACCTTAGTCATCATCTAATGGCATCTTTAATGCAGTCGTCACCAGCGGCGTCGTCGTTGTTGATGCCACCTCAGCCGTCATAGTCGTCATCTTCTTGACATCTCCCCACCCTCCTCATTCCTTTGTTCATTGCCGTAGCATAATCGTCGCCGCCATGGTTGTCATTACCGTCACCGTCGCCGTTGTCCCCAGTTTCATCCTATTTTTAATAATTTCCTACGCTCTTAAAACTAAAGTGTTGAATCAACATTTTAAAGAGTTCGGTCAGTGACAACTCTTTATAAAGTTGGATTTAACTTTTAATGAAGTTATAAATGATGAAGTTATAAAGTTAATTCAACACTTTCTTTGAGTTAAATCCAACTTTATAAAGAGTTGTCACTCACCGAACTCTTAAAAGGTTGATTCAACACTTTAGTTTTAAGAGTGTATTCTTCTTGAACCCTTTATAAAGTAAACCTAGGATGAAGCTTTGTATGGTGAAAGCAAGAGGACGTTTGCGATAGCACAACATGGTGCTACCGCAAACTTCCTCTTAAAGTAATGCTTAGTTCTTTAGCACATTGTATTTTTTTAAATCATAAACAACCTCAGAATATATATGTAATTGGAATTTTGTCTAGTAGTTGGAATATAAACAGGGTAAAGGTGTTGGATAATGGGAGAGTGTGGGGTGTAAAACTGTCATGTAGTAGCCAACATTATTTTCCCCTTATTTTTAACTGCTGTAACAATATTTGTTTGAAGTATTTCTGTCTGTTGAGTTCACCCTGCCTACTGTCATTTTTAATAATTTCATATTTTTTCTGGTGGCAGAGGACCTGGGTTATTTGTTCCATCTCTGTGATATTTTAACAATAAAGACGATTTTTATACAACCAATTGTTATTTTCTCTGTGTAGCTGAATCTAGTGTGTGACAAGTCCATCCTCGCAAGCACACTAATCTCTGTTCATTTCGGCGGTTGTCTTCTTGGCTCGTTCGTCACCGGCCAAGTGTCGGATATCTTCGGGCGACGCATAGCCGTTTTTGGATCTCTTGTGGGTGTCGTGCTGACGGGGACAGGGATGAGTTTCTGTTGGAATTACGGCTTGATATCTGTTCTGAAATTCCTCAATGGCTGTTGTATACCTGTAAGTCAGTATAAAATGGTCATGGAAGAAGATTTGGACTGAAATGAGAGTTAAATTGACCGAACTTTTCCAGAACGTATATTGCCCGTGATTTCGTTATTTTGTCGGCAATTTATGGAAACTTTCCTTTTCATCGGAACATTGAAGAAGGGGAAACAAATGCTTTAGAATGACACATTTATCAAAATAATCTTATTTTGGGTCCCTTCATAAATCAATTTTGGCACTGTTTCATAATTTTGTGAAATATCGAATTTCAATGTATTTATTTTCGTTTCTAAAAGGAAAATATCAATGTTCCAATGAAAAAATTAATCAGAAAAGCCGGTAAAACACGGGTGATACATCTTTAAAAGATTGCTTCGATACTTTCATTTTCTAGAATGTATTTACATTTGTTTCCTGTGCAGGGTCTAATCATTGTGACATATATCCGGTCAATTGAGATGTTCCCTCCAAGATACCGTGTGAGGTCTCATTTAGGGTCCGCTTTATTTTGGTGTGTGTGCATGCTACTGATTGCACCGCTGGCCTACATCTTGCCTGACTGGAGACACCTCCAACTGGCGATGTCACTCCTCTACGTTCCCCTCATTCCGCTGGTTTGGTAAGATGAACTTGCGGTAACGCTTGAGGGCAGTAGACCCCATTACAAAAAATAAATGTATCACCCAATCAATACGTAGCACCCTTTGAGTACATATTCAAAGTATTTTGGTCCTAGATGGAATGGGGGCGCCCTCAACGGTACACTAGTTTGGCTTAAGGATGAATATTGTAACTCGAATCGACAATAGATAATGCGAAAAATTATTACTCGCAACGCGTTGCTTTTATATATAATCACAATTAAACATTTTCCTTGGACAGATAGTTTATTCCATAACCGTAGCCCTTTTTTAATTTTTTTTTTACAATTTTTTGCTTTCATGTAGAAGGCTTCCCGTCTAATCCATTTTCATTGTCTATTCCAGAAAATAAAAATAAAATTAATATAGACGAAAGTTTGGTAGGCCAACTAATACATTCATCACGCAGTGGCCATCTTTGTCGGGGTTCCATGTACATAATTATACGAACACAGCGCTATAACTATCAATGCAAACAAGAAACTAGACTCTTTTCCCTTCAAGCCTCGGTATGGTTACATGGATTTGTATTGAAGGGAAAACAAGATGGATGCGCTTTTATACAAGTCTATTATATTTTAAAGGTACTCCTATGAATCTGTTAGATGGCTCGTTCAAAAAGGCAGAGTAGACGAAGCCGAGGCAATTCTTCAGAGGATCGCCAAGTCCAAGAACATCTCACACTCAAACTTCTTCATCCTTCCCCAGCAAGACTTGGAACTGGAGTCCATGGAGCCTGCAGATGAAGTGGACGCCAAATCCTTCTTAGAGAAAGATGTGCATCACCAACCTGAAGATGTCTCGTCCAAGGAATCTACGAAAAAATACACCTTGCTTGATCTGTTCCAGGCGCGTGTCTTAATTGTACAGACTCTGATTATCTTCTATTGCTGGTAAAATATTCACTTTTCTAAGTCTTTCCAAAACTTTCCGAACATTTCCTAAAATATTTTCTCAAAATGTATTTAATTATTAAAATATGATGATGATGGTGATGCTGATGATGGTGAAGGTGATGATGGCGATGATGGTGAGGATGATGATGATGGTGATGGTGGTAGGATGATGATAATGGTGATGATGGTGATTATGATGATGATAGTGATGATGATGATGATGATGATGATGGTGTGATGATGGTGATGATGATGGTGTTGTTGTTGATGATGATGATGATGATGATGAAGGTGTGATGATGGTGGTGGTGATGATGATGATGATGATGATGATGATGGTGTGATGATGATGATGATGATGGTGATGATGAGGATGATGGTGATGATGATGATGATGATGGTGATGATGATGATGGTAATGATTGTTAACAATAACCCCGAATCTATATTCACGGCCTACAGGTTCGTAAGTTCCGCTATATACTATGGATTTCTTCTCAACGCCTCTTACCTGGCTGGAGATAAGTATGTAAACTTCAATTTAATGGCATTGATGGAGCTCCCATGCTATGTCTTCAATTATTTTGTGACCACAAGGTAAGATTACCATGGGGACGAAACCTTTTATTCTTTTATATTCCCAACTTCATCCTTTGTGACGTCAAGTGTGACGTCATGTCACTCATGACATCACATGTTTGCTTTTATAGCGCCCTCTATTGAATGAAGTAGTAGTGAAGAAGTAGTGTGGTCAATACAAGACATTTAGCCGTCTATTTTAACAAGATATCAGCAGTGAGTCTGAAATGTTATTTATTGTAAATGTATACAATATTTAAGTAAGACTAATTGCGGTGACACCATGTGGAATCTCAATTGAGTAGTAATTAGTTCTGAAAAGAACTGGGGGTACAACTCGACGTTTCGATCAGTATGCTCTGATCGTCCTCAGGAGAATGCCGGACTCTGGAAAATGCTGCTGCTTAAGTAGACTGCTGGAGGATCATCCCATGAATGGATGCTGGAGGATTAGTTCGTTGAGGCGCGCAGGCGGGAAACTGTGAGACTATGAGACTAGGATCCTAGGGGTTGGGGGAGAGGAGTGTGTGCTCACTGAACTGAATCAGTTGTTAACAAGCACAGGGGAAGGAGGGTGGTTGACTTAGGATATAGGGGATCCCTCAGTCTGGGGTGGGTTATGGACTTTGGATATAGAAGATCCTTCAGTCTGTAGTATAGGTCGCCAAATGTCGCTAATGAAGAAACCGATGTCCTGTGGCACAGTGTCGTGTTTGACGATCTCGATGGCCTCTCTGATGCGTCTGGGGTGCCATGCGTCGATGGGTGTGATGAGTTGGGCTGCCTGCCAGTCGATTTGGTGGTCCTTGATGTGCGAGTGCTTGACGATGGCGGGCTTCTCGAAATCTCCTCTGCGGCCGTGTGCTCGGTGTTCCTTCAATCTGATGGGGAGGTTGCGTTTTGTTTCGCCGATGTACACCTTACCGCACTCACAGGGGATCCGGTAGACTCCCGCTCTGTTGTTTGGGTCCGGTTTGTCCTTGTGGGTATGTAGAAGTCCTTGGAGTTTGCTGGGGGCTGAGTGGAACACATCGATGCCTGCTTGTCGGAGGATGCGTTGTAGTTTGTGAGACGTCGAACCTAGATAGGGAGACAAGCAGAGAGGTTAGATCACTTACCTTGCTTTTGGAGTTTGGAACCGGCTTCGCTGTGCTGATCTTGTTGGGATTGTAACCGTTGCGTTTGAGGGTAGTTCGGATGTGCTGTAGTTCCTTGGGAAGGCTGTCCTTGTCACAAATGTTGTAGGCGCGTTGTACGAGCGTACGGTTGACCGATGACTTGATGCTTGGATGATGGAAGGAGCGCTGGTTCAGGTACCGATCTGTGTGCGTGGGCTTTCTGTAGACGTTGTGGTGTAGGGAGCCGTCTGGGTTTCTGGAAATGCCAACATCAAGGAACGCGATCTTGTCATCTTCTTCCGTTTCCATGGTGAACTTGATGCTCGGGTGTTGCTGGTTTAGATGTTGTAGACAATCCTGGAGTGTGTCTCTGCCGTGTGGCCAAACCACAAAGGTGTCATCCACGTATCGGAGCCACAGCTTGGGTTGGAGGTCGGCGGTGTTGAGGGAAGAGTTTTCAAACTCTTCCATGAAAATATCAGCAAGGACCGGGGATAAAGGAGATCCCATGGAGGTCCCAGCTGTCTGCTCGTAGAACTTGCCCTGAAACTGAAAACAACTTGAAGAGACACATGTTATACAATATTTGATTGCATGCTAAAAATTACACATATATGCATACACATTGTTGCCTGCCATATAAAAAAATAGCATTGATACAGGAAGTTCACAATGTAAACAAATGTTACATGGTATGCTATATAGTTATGGTATAGACTTGGTTAAAAAACAAATTGTCGAATTATAATGTGAAACTAACTTGGTATAAAGCTGATGATGGTCAATCTACCCTATAGGAATAGTTTGATCTGAGTTGCAGACACTGAAGAAATGTTAAATAATTTTCAGTTTTAATTTAAGAAAGAGTACTCTTTGCTTTATCTATAAATTCCATGTTAAAATGACAACATAATTATTATCTGAATACATTTTCACTCGTGATCGACAGAACGAAATATGGTGAAACTTATACTAATAACATGGACACTTATATTGCGCCGGTATCCACCAAGTTTGACGCTCATAGCGCATGAACATTATTACCCCTGTCATCGGGCCAGTTATATCATTCCTAGAACCATCTCAACTCCCTGGGGAGTATGCAGCCCATGCTGCCAAATGTGTAGCGCAACGAGCTTAATAAAACACAATTACCACCTCGGCCCTCAAAGGTCCCCATTTATACTCCTGGGTGAAGAGAAGCAATTATAGTTAGGCCTAAGTGTCTTGGCTGGATTCGAACTTTCACAGGTTGGGACCATAAATTTTTATTAAAAGAGATCTTGTATACTCTTAGAAGCAGTTTTGCTATTATATTCCAATGTTGTACATTCCTTTTAACAATGTTGCTGTTTTTTGTATCAATAGATTTGGTCGTCGACGCCCCATTATCTTAGACTTTGTTATTGGAGGTTTGGCGTGTGTGATTACAGGAGTGATACCTCAAGAAACAGGTACGTATAGGCAATACAAATTATTTCATTACACTGTGAGCAGGTTTTCCAATTTTATATTAGCAAAAGGAGAACAAATTGCTTCCATATTGCATTTGTTTCATCTTAAATTGGAAAATACACCCTCAAAGAGTCAACCGTCATTGACAGTTGCGTTAAACACTGGTTGGGTTTGCAACGAGCAGGTGCCAATCTCATAGAGCTGCTTAGCAGAGAATTATGCTAAGCAAATAGTTTTTGCTAAGTAGTATAAAACACACTACTAGCCAAAATGCATAAGTTTTGCATGAAAGTTTGGCTGGTAACCAAAGAAATCCACTAAGCAACTTTTTCTGCTAAGCAATTTTTTTCCTGCTCAGCAGCTCTATGAAATTGGCCCCTGGACCATATGAACGAGGTTGTAGCTAGATGCATTATGGGGTGTTGCGAGCTAAGTGTTATTATAAGCCCATTTCAAGCGGTACTCTATACCCCTTTCAAACTGATCGCCTTACAGTTGGATCAATATCTTAAAACCCCCCTAGGCTTCGGCTCGGTCCTTATCACCCACGACCACGCCCAAAACCGGTCATTATCCTGCGGTAAGAACCGCACGACACACTGTTATTCCCATTCATAAATGCCCGTATCGATTTAGCCTTGACTCAAGGCTTACCACGTGCTTACCACGGTATTCCCACCGTGGCCCGTACCGATTGCTAGCCCGAGAAATTCAGAACACACACACGGTGCGCCGTCCCCGGCTCCGGATACGTACACTGTACGGCGAGATCAATAACTAAGTTGTGGATACAGTGTGCATTGCGACCTCGTATGCGTTCGAACTCAAACGACGGATGGTCACTAGTATGTACATGTACAATACATATACATTAATGTACATTGTAGTATACATGTACATATACATATTGTACATGTATACAGTATACATATGAATCCGTACACTTGTCCATGTGCGCTGGAGTTTGAATAGCTATAAAGCGGGACAAAATTAGGCGACCAAACCGTTCCGACGCGCCTTGATCAAGGCTAGAATCGATTTCGTTTTCAAAATGTAAACAAATGTAGAAAACGAACGTTTGACGCAGAATGTAGGTACTACCGCAGTTATGGCAGCGCCCAGTGAAATGGTCCACGTGATTACGTTTTGTCCAATCAGATCGTCTAAACTGTCTTGGGCATTTATGAATATTATATTAATTGATCTTGTTAAATGTGCGCCAAATGTGTATTTGGCTTTAATGACAATAAAGCATGACAAAAGAAGACCATTTTAGGGATTTATATTTTGTTATTATAGAACAATCATTTTCTTCTCAGCTGACGGCACCAGTCTGACAATAATCAAGCTGGTTATAGCGATGGTCGGCAGGTTTTTCGCATCCGCAGCTTTTGATCTTCTGTACTTGCTGACAATTGAGGTGTTTCCCACGGTGCTGAGGTAAAATATGTATGCCCAATATTGTGGTTAGAAAAATAAAGTCTGTTCCCAGCCACCTTGGCTCACCAGGCAGGTGTCTATCTCCGGATTCGTTAGCATGAAACGACGTACAGAATATATGCCCTTGGCTGGGATGCCAGTCTATTGCAGGCTGCGTACCCATCCAGTGACTGTAACTATGCTATTTTAACCCCTGTGGTTGAGAGAAGCAGATACGGTAAAGTGTCTTACTCAAGGACACAAGCACCACAGTCGCAGCCAGGATTCAAACCCACATTCTGATGACGACTCACCCATCAGATCACAAGTCCAATGCACTAAATCGCTCAGCCATACCCAGTCTATCATTGTGGGTGAAGCAAGGTTTTATTATTTTAATTTCGATCAGAGCATACTGATAGAAACGTCGAGTTGTAACCACCAGTTCTTTTCAGAACTAATTACTACTCAATAGGGAATTTCACATGGTGTCACCGCAATTAGTCTTACTTATTTTAATTTGTCTGTATAGAAATGCTGCGGCTGGAGCAGCGTCTTTGGTTGGCAGAATAGGAAGTATGGTGGCGCCCTTCATCGTCTTTCTGGTAAGTGGTTGAATGGTTGAGGGAATTAGTGGGGAAGGTGAGTTAATTCATTGATTAACTTATTGATTGATTGATGGATATATAGATTAAAATGAGCTATTGATTTGGTGAGTTTATAATAAGTAAACTGACTGAATAGTCAAGGAGAGGGGTTGGGAAGAATAAGTCCAACGGTCACCAGACGTCTTGTTAATTAATATATTTGGGTATAAGACTTGTTGTATGTACATGTATAGGTTTTGAGAATTTTACAGATTTGGTGAATCAATGCTTATAAGGTGTTTGGTAAATTAAAATTTATTTTGATGGAGTGCGAGAGTTAGTCTGCCGATCGAACTAGGTTAGTATGTAAGGAGTTAAGGATGGTCTGAAAGGGCGTTGGGTATATCTGTCTGTGGAAATCTATGGCTCGACCGGCGGTGACACTGTCATAAATGCATTGACACAACTCCCATTGTGGTTTCACTGTAGAATGTGATTCACGCTTCCATTCCATTCATCATGTTTGGCGTGATGTCGCTGGTGGCTGGGATCCTTGTATTACCTCTCCCAGAGACGAACAACCGGTCACTGCCCGAGACCATTGATGATGGAGCGAAGCTGGCCAAGAAGGAGCGGACGGAGGAGTCCCCATCTGCCAACGCGTAAACAAGCACAGAGTACAGTCAAAAATGGCTGATCGCTGGTGACATTATAGACCCTCACATGAAATCTTCGTTTATTAACTTTTTGTATAGCACAATTAATGCATGCTGTGTTTTATTTAAAGGGGGACTGACATCCTTTATTGTGTGTGTACTTAAGGCGTTTTGTAATAAAATATTGTTTTTGAGACCCACCTGTGTCTATTTAATCATTGATTTCTGAGTACAAGTATTTTAAAACAATGTTTGAAGTGTTTGGTGGAAGCTGCATTTGCATAAGATATGTGACGTAAGGTCGGGAAGATCCGATGTGTACATGATGTACATATACATACAAACGTTTCACACACGTAGCGTCAATTTAATTTCTTCCGTGATTTTTGTTTCCGGAACTAATAAAATGCCGGGAAGATGTGTTTCTGCAGGATGCAGCAACACCACCAAAGACGGTGTTAGCCTTCATCTGTTCCCAAGTGACCCAAAAATCGCCGTATTTGGTCGAGCAAAGTTCGACTGACAAGAGTAAAGTGGTCAGGTCCATCGGCTCACATAGTTTTGTGCAGCGATCATTTTGAGCCGAGTTTTGAGCCGAATTTCTCTTCCCGAAATGACGTCACGAACAGCTCCTCCGTGCAGGGTGTAAAAGTGGGGGGCATTTTTACAATGGTAAAATAACACTCAAAAACAATAAAAACACAAAACAAAATTTTTATTGATCTTTTACTGATATAAAAGAATAAAACGATCACATATTTAACTGTTTGATTTAAATCCATGTCAGTCCCCCTTAAACAGATCATTAGCTGTTACAAACTGCTTATCAACGTAAAGAACCTGAAGTAAAAATACAAAATAGTAGTTTGGCCTTACGTTCCGAAGCTAGCAGTAATTTTAATTATGTCAGACTCGTCCACAAGTATGCATGAGGATCGACCACACGGACCTCGATCTCATCTTTGTTTCGGTTATCCAAGGATTACCATCCAGTGGAAACAAGGTTGATGCGCACTGCAAGAACTGGGTGTTTAAATCTTTTACTTGCACAATATGAAGTTTCAACCAATTCGTCCCTAATTTGCCATAGTGACCAATCCGAAATTAAGTTGGCATAGTGACCAATGTGGTATTGGTCACTTTGCCAAATTACAAAAATAGCCAGTTAGAGCATTCGTCATTTGAATGCATGCTCTATCTCCAAAACTATAAGGAATACATGCATATGGATTAAATACAATGGTAGGTCTCTTCCTGAATGTACTAATGGGCGGGAAAACTTAAAATTGAAAAAAGTCGGATTGGTCACTATGGCAAATTACGGACGAATTGTGCTATTGTAAGACAGGTGATTGTGTAAAAATTACGTACATTTTGTCCAATAAATCACATACCAAATCCAATTTATCAATCTAGCAATACCAATGCATTAAAATATTATTAAATATACTTATTAACTCCTCCCTATAGATTCTGTATCTAACTATATCGTGATCTTTATCATTTCAAATTTCATAAACAACACTGTAAAAAAAATCTGTTTTTTTACACAGATTTTTTGTTTGTTATTTGATTTTACATGTTTTTTGTTTTGTTTTTGATGTAAATAAACCTCTTTCTGTAAATATTTATGTATTTTTACATAATTTGTTGATTTTCACCCATAATTTTGTTATTAAACATAGAATTTGTAAAATAACAATCGAATTGTGGAAAGTTTCTGTTTTTTTACACATATTTTGTGTTTGTTATTTGCTTTTACATTTTTTGTTTTTGTTTTTGATGTAATAATTTTGTATTTTTACATATTTTGTTGATTTTTACCCATACTTTTGTTATTAAACATAAAATTTGTAAAAATACAATCGAACTGTGGAAAATGTTTGTTTTTTTACAGAGATTTTGTGTTTGTTATTTGTTTTTACATTTTGGTTTTTGTTGTTGATGTAAATAAACCTCTTTCTGTAAATATTTATGTATTTTTACATATTTTGTTGATTTTCACCCATAATTTTGTTATTGAACATAGAATTTGTAAAATTACAGTCGAATTGTGTAAAATTTCTGTTTTTTTACACTTGTTTGTTATTTGCTTTTACTTTTTATGTATTTTTTTTGGGGGGAGGGGGTTCACCAACATTATTTGTTTGAGCACTGAGTGTGTGCACTGAATGCTTGCTATGTGGTATTGCTTCGTTTATGTTTTTCTAGGGGGGCAACTCATTACTATTGTCAGGCAGTCGAGTTTGTGCAAAATTCTGATGGCTGAGTCGTCAGAATGTGGGTTCGAACTGACCGCGACCGGGGTACTTGTGTCCTTGAGCAAGACACTTTACCATAATTGCTTCTCTCCACCCAGGGGTAAATGGGTACCTGTGAGGGCAGAGTTGGTTGTTGTGTTTGATTAGCCCTATATGCGCTGTAATGGCAGCAATTGAGCTGTATACTCCCCAGGGAGCTGAGATGGTTTCAGGAATGATTTATGAGCCTGATGAGCAGGGGGTTATAATAATATAATGCGCCTTGAGCACCAGTTTGGTCCACATTATTATTATTATTAGTAGTAGTAGTAGTATTGCAGACGTTGTAATAAAAGTAAATAAATTACAATCACGACATATCAAAACAACTTGTGTTAATACAAAATAAATAATTTAATTTTACGGATTCAACTTATTTCAATTCAAGTGAAATTCATTAAAACGAATAAATAAATGAAACGTTTAAAAACAAACAAATGTGTAAAAATACCCCCAAAAAGTAATTTTACAGATTCGGATCCTTTTATATTTGCAGAAATCTGCACTGTAAAAAATTACCGTAATTTTACGGCGAAAAGTTTGTAAATTCTACGGTGAATTACCGTAATCATCCATTTCTCAGTGTTTTACGGCCGAAACCCGTATTATGGCCGCTCCCATTGCACACTGGGATATATCCAATATGTAAATGACTGACCTTAAGTTGACCTAGCTTTGCGCTCGAATCATTTTCAAGGTTTAAATATGTGAAAATGGATGATTTTAGCCCATTTGCAAATAATTTACTGTTAATTTTATGATTAAAAAGGTAATGTTTTGATGTTCTCTTCTATGTTGATGTAAAAAAGTACATTCAAAATTTAAAATATTGAAATATAGATTATAATTGCATGCCACCATGACTAAAAAGAGTTTCGAAAAGACAGTATATATAAAGAATACATGTTCAGTTTATTAGTAACTGGAGAGGAGTGATTGAAAAAGACTACGCGTACGTATAGGTAAGTGAAAGACATTGTGTACAATAAACAGTTGCATTGATTAACTCCAATATCTGCAGATCCATTCCATAGTAGATGCAGCGTTCCCTCATGGATGTTGACAGCTGTGTCATATATATACCCGTAAAAATATATAAATATTCTACGCAAAATAACGGAGAGTTTCAGTAAAAACCACGGTAACCGTCATTTCGCAGGCCGTAAAAAAACGATTTTTTTTTCACAGTGTGTAAAAGCGAAAAACAAAGTACCAAATTAAATAACTAACATTTCTGTAAATTTGAATAATTGTTGCAGGTTGTGAACACAAACAAAAGAAGTTCAATTATTTGCATTTAAAGGTTTGCCTGTATTTTGCCAAAACCATGTGGTCTGTTAATAATGATTACAACTTTTTAAATTTTTTATAATAACAACAGGTCTGTAATTATATTTTACAAAACGAAAGGTTAAATGAAATAACAGAAAGTGCTGGCAACTCTGTTGCCAGCACTTTTTCTGTAAATTTACAAAGAAATGTTTTACAGTGAAATTAAGTAACTTAAGTTGCTTGTTATGATAATGTACACTTGATATAATATATATCACTTTTTAATATGGCAGTTGGCTATTCATGCTTTCATCAAATAAATAAAAATTATTCTACACCATTAGTAAAATGCCTATGCACCCAGAGATAATAAAAAACAGCCTGTGGTCGTTTTAGTTATTAACGAGAATTAAAAAAGAGAAAATGACAAAAAATGCTTTCAGATTTGTGTGGAAATGGATCACAGTTTGTGATACATTTTTCAGGTTTGAATAGACGTTATGAATGATGTCACAAATTGAAGGGCGCCCTATTATATATACTCACTGGTCCCCTGTATATTAGACTGGTCCCCTATCTCTATCCTATCAAGAGCCTCAAAGCGTGACGTCAGACCTTCAGGCTACATGTATTATGCACTCTGCGCTTACTTGGGCCACGCATTAGAGTATTATTTTGTGAACGCGCAGCGCTCATACATGGACCAATGAGTTAGCCTGAAGATCTGACGTCACGCTTTGAGGCTTGTGAATTACGCCAGATAAATACTGGCCGTGCGGTCACCATGTTTTCAACTTTGACATTGGTTGGTAGCTAGACTTGGTTCCAAGTCTGTGATCGTGGTTTTTTGTCCGCCTGAAGCCAATTATAGTATTGCATTAAATAGCGCCCTCTTGTGTATAAACCTCCGACATTAACCTACGATCACAGACTTGGGAATGTTGTTCGAGGTTTGTACACACCCTATTGCGAATTAGTCCAAAAGTGGACAGAACAATCTGATTGGTCGGAAAGCCTGCCATAACATGAATATTCAAACTAAACTTCTACACGCAGTTGGAGGAGATGTACTCAACGATTCCATTTAAACTGTATGTAAGACGTTTTTGTAGAGAAGGAATTATGTATTTTATTTTGTGCTTTTTTACAGCTCTAAGATCTCATTAAATTTACCTAAACATTTCAAATACTATTTACGTACCAAACACTATACAAATTTAATATCGAATGAATATTACAGAAAGAATTTTAAGCGATTGTAACCTGTTAGTAATAGACGCGGCCTACAAGGTTTTTGTGGCTTCCTGATTGGCCATCTCTCTAGCACCCGTATTATTACGTAAATTTTAGCTATGAATACATGAATATCCCACAAACACAACAGGGTTAAGTCTGAGATCGCGAATTAGGGCTGTGATAGCCAGTAGGGGTAAACGGCGTTTTGAGTGGCTGATGCAGACAAAATAACCGCGATCTCAGACTTGAAATCAAGTCTAGTTGGTAGCTAGCTCGCGAGCCTCGAAGCGTGACGTCAGATCTTCAGCACAACCATTGACCTCCATTATATTATCTATAGGCAGGGACTGGATCTCACCCCCCCCCCCCAAAAAAAAACCCCCCAAAAAACCAAAACGAAATCCAGTCTCAAATGTTTTTCTTTTCACTGGGCCCAATTTCATCGAGATGCTAAGCAGTCAATTTTTTGCTTACCGGACTTTTTTCATAGAGAAATGCACGCTAACTTGCCTCCCATTATTACTAGCAAATGAGTGACGCAACAATACAAATCCATGGCGAACGCGCATGCGCTGCTCGGAATTCTCGTGCTAACCTGTGAGAAACAATTATGCTTAAGCAAAATTGTCTGCTATAGTTTAGCACGAGAGTACTATATTTTGGCTGTGAGCGATAACTCAAGGAATATTATGCGGAAATTAATGTCTCAATTATTCATTCTTTTTAATTTGTTGGTTGGGGGAGGGGCCGGTAGGTCGCCTGTTCCCCGTGACGCGTCTCGGTTGTGTTTCATATGAGGCAACTTGATATAATTTTATCTGATAAAATCTGGGGCAATTGTTGAATTGAAAAAAGTACTTAGTTGTGTACATGCATTTGACCGGTACAAAGTCTATGCTAATTTTATTTTCAATTGGGTCCAAAAACTCAGATGAAGTCTGAATATTGTGTTGGTGGTTGAATATTGTTGCTCTGTTTTAAACATTGTGGCGGCTATAAGACTGCGGTGTACATAATGGACGTGGACCAATCATTAGATGTTGTGGGAAGTTTTGGCCGGGTGCAGGCCATCAACTACCTTATATATGCGGTTACTTTAGGCACGGCATCATGGCATTTGACCGGTATTTCATTCACTATCGGTCAACCGGACGGTTACCGATGCAGGCTACCGTCGAACGAGACAGGTTACACCAGCAGCTACTCGGACGGGTGTCATCTTCTTTATGCCCCCGACAACAAGACGGAAGACAATGTAACGATGGCATGTGTCGATGGATGGGAGTATGACACACTCCATGGGGAAACCAGTGTTGTCACAGATGTAAGCCAATAATCCATTCCCCCGTCATCACATTGTCATTGTCATTGTCGTCGTCATCGTTCAAATTATAACCATAATCGTTTACAATGTCACCGTCTCCACCTTAGTCATCATCTAATGGCATCTTTAATGCAGTCGTCACCAGCGGCGTCGTCGTTGTTGATGCCACCTCAGCCGTCATAGTCGTCATCTTCTTGACATCTCCCCACCCTCCTCATTCCTTTGTATCATTGCCGTAGCATAATCGTCGCCGCCATGGTTGTCATTACCGTCACCGTCGCCGTTGTCCCCAGTTTCATCTTCTTATTAATAATTTCCTACACTCTTTTAAACTAAAGTGTTGAATCAACATTTTAAAGAGTTCGGTCAGTGACAACTCTTTATAAAGTTGGATTTAACTTTTAAAAGTGTTGAATTAACATTGATAAAGTTATAAAGTTAATTCAACACTTTCTTTGAGTTAAATCCAACTTTATAAAGAGTTGTCACTCACCGAACTCTTAAAAGGTTGATTCAACACTTTAGTTTTAAGAGTGTATTCTTCTTGAACCCTTTATAAAGTAAACCTAGGATGAAGCTTTGTATGGTGAAAGCAAGAGGACGTTTGCGATAGCACAACATGGTGCTACCGCAAACTTCCTCTTAAAGTAATGCTTAGTTCTTTAGCATATTGTATTTTTTAAAATCATAAACAACCTCAGAATATATATGTAATTGGAATTTTGTCTAGTAGTTGGAATATAAACAGGGTAAAGGTGTTGGATAATGGGAGAGTGTGGGGTGTAAAACTGTTATGTAGTGGCCAACATTATTTTCCCCTTATTTTTAACTGCTGTAACAATATTTGTTTGAAGTATTTCTGTCTGTTGAGTTCACCCTGCCTACTGTCATTTTTAATAATTTCATATTATTTCTGGTGGCAGAGGACCTGGGTTATTTGTTCCATCTCTGTGATATTTTAACAATAAAGACGATTTTTATACAACCAATTGTTATTTTCTCTGTGTAGCTGAATCTAGTGTGTGACAAGTCCATCCTCGCAAGCACACTAATCTCTGTTAATTTCGGCGGTTGTCTTCTTGGCTCGTTCGTCACCGGCCAAGTGTCGGATATCTTCGGGCGACGCATAGCCGTTTTTGGATCTCTTGTGGGTATCGTGCTGACGGGGACAGGGATGAGTTTCAGTTGGAATTACGGCTTGATATCTGTTCTGAAATTCCTCAATGGCTGTTGTATACCTGTAAGTCAGTATAAAATGGTCATGGAAGAAGATTTGGACTGAAATGAGAGTTAAATTGACCGAACTTTTCCAGAACGTATATTGCCCGTGATTTCGTTATTTTGTCGGCAATTTATGGAAACTTTCCTTTTCATCGGAACATTGAAGAAGGGGAAACAAATGCTTTAGAATGACACATTTCTCAAAATAACCTTATTTTGGGTCCCTTCATAAATCAATTTTGGCACTGTTTCATAATTTTGTGAAATATCGAATTTCAATGTATTTATTTTCGTTTCTAAAAGGAAAATATCAATGTTCCAATGAAAAAAAAAATCAGAAAAGCCGGTAAAACACGGGTGATACATCTTTAAAAGATTGCTTCGATACTTTCATTTTCTAGAATGTATTTACATTTGTTTCCTGTGCAGGGTCTAATCATTGTGACATATATCCGGTCAATTGAGATGTTCCCTCCAAGATACCGTGTGAGGTCTCATTTAGGGTCCGCTTTATTGTGGTGTGTGTGCATGCTACTGATTGCACCGCTGGCCTACATCTTGCCTGACTGGAGACACCTCCAACTGGCGATGTCACTCCTCTCCGTTCCCCTCATTCCGCTGGTTTGGTAAGATGAACTTGCGATAACGCTTGAAGGCAGTAGACCCCATTACAAAAACTAAATGTTTCACCCAATCAATACGTAGCACCCTTTGAATACATATTCAAAGTATTTTGGTCCTAGATGGAGTGGGGCGACCTCAACGGTACACTAGTTTGGCTTAAGGATGAATCTTGTAACTCGAATCGACAATAGATAATCCGAAAAATTATTACTCACAACGCGTTGCTTTTATTTATAATCACAATTAAACATTTTCCTTGGACAGATAGCTTTATTCCATAACCATAGCCTTTTTATTTATTTTATTTTATTTTTTTACAATTTTTTGCTTTCATGTAGAAGGCTTCCCGTCTAATTCATTTTCATTATCTATTCCAGAAAATAAAAATAAAATTAATATAGACGAAAGTTTGGTAGGCCAACTAATACATTCATCACGCAGTGGCCATCTTTGTCGGGGTTCCATGTACATAATTATACGAACACAGCGCTATAACTATCAATGCAAACAAGAAACTAGACTCTTTTCCCTTCAAGCCTCGGTATGGTTACATGGATTTGTATTGAAGGGAAAACAAGATGGATGCGCTTTTATACAAGTCTATTATATTTTAAAGGTACTCCTATGAATCTGTTAGATGGCTCGTTCAAAAAGGCAGAGTAGACGAAGCCGAGGCAATTCTTCAGAAGATCGCCAAGTCCAAGAACATCTCACACTCAAACTTCTTCATCCTTACCCAGCACTTGGAACTGGAATCCATGGAGTCTACAGATGAAGTGGACGCCAAATCCTTCTTAGAGAAAGATCTGCATCACCAACCTGAAGATGTCTCGTCCAAGGAATCTACGAAAAAATACACCTTGCTTGATTTGTTCCAGGCGCGTGTCTTAATTGTACAGACTCTGATTATCTCCTATTGCTGGTAAAATATTCACTTTTCTAAGTCTTTCCAAAACCTTCCGAACATTTCCTAAACAATTTCTCAAAATGTATTTAATTATTAAAATATGATGATGATGGTGATGCTGATGATGGTGAAGGTGATGATGGCGAGGATGATGATGATGGTGATGGTGGTAGGATGATGATAATGGTGATGATGGTGATTATAATGATGATAGTGATGATGATGATGATGATGATGATGATGGTGTGATGATGGTGATGGTCTTGTTGTTGATGATGATGATGATGATGATGATGATGATGATGAAGGTGTGATGATGGTGGTGGTGATGATGATGATGATGATGATGATGATGATGATGATGGTGTGATGATGATGATGATGATGATGGTAATGATTGTTAACAATAACCCCGAATCTATATTCACGGCCTACAGGTTCGTAAGTTCCGCTATATACCATGGATTTCTTCTCAACGCCTCTTACCTGGCTGGAGATAAGTATGTAAACTTCACTTTAATGGCATTGATGGAGCTCCCATGCTATGTCTTCAATTATTTTGCGACCACAAGGTAAGATTACCATGGGGACGAAACCTTTTATTCTTTTATATACCCAACTTCATCCTTTGTGACGTCAAGTGTGACGTCATGTCACTCATGACATCACATGTTTGCTTTTATAGCGCCCTCTATTGAATGAAGTAGTAGTGAAGAAGTAGTGTGGTCAATACAAGACATTTAGCCGTCTATTTTAACAAGATATCAGCAGTGAGTCTGAAATGTTATTTATTGTAAATGTATACAATATTTGATGCCATGTTAAAAATTACACATATAGGCATACACATTGTTGCCTGCCATATAAAAAAATAGCATTGATACAGGAAGTTCACAATGTAAACAAATGTTACATGGTATGCTATATATAGTTATGGTATAGACTTGGTTTAAAAAACAAATTGTCGAATTATAATGTGAAACTAACTTGGTATAAAGCTGATGATGGTCAATCTACCCTAGAAATAGTTTGATCTGAGGTGCAGACACTGAAGAAATGTTAAATAATTTTCAGTTTTAATTTAAGAAAGAGTACTCTTTGCTTTATCTATAAATTCCATGTTAAAATGACAACATAATTATTATCTGAATACATTTTCACTCGTGATCGACAGAACGAAATATGGTGAAACTTATAATAATAACATGGACACTTATATTGCGCCGGTATCCACCAAGTTTGACGCTCATAGCGCATGAACATTATTACCCCTGTCATCGGGCCAGTTATATCATTCCTAGAACCATCTCAACTCCCTGGGGAGTATACAGCCCATGCTGCCAAATGTGTAGCGCAACGAGCTTAATAAAACACAATTACCACCTCGGCCCTCAAAGGTCCCCATTTATACTCCTGGGTGAAGAGAAGCAATTATAGTTAGGCCTAAGTATCTTGGCTGGATTCGAACTTTCACAGGTTGGGACCATACATTTTATTAAAAGAGATCTTGTATACTCTTAGAAGCAGTTTTGCTATTATATTCCAATGTTGTACATTCCTTTTAACAATGTTGCTGTTTTTTGTATCAATAGATTTGGTCGTCGACGCCCCATTATCTTAGACTTTGTTATTGGCGGTTTGGCGTGTGTGATTACAGGAGTGATACCTCAAGAAACAGGTACGTATAGGCAATACAAATTATTTCATTACACTGTGAGCAGGTTTTCCAATTTTATATTAGCAAAGGCAGAACAAGTTGCTTCCACTGGTTGGGTTTGCAACGAGCAGGTGCCAATTTCATAGAGCTGTTTAGCAGAGAATTATGCTAAGCAAATAGTTTTTGCTAAGTAGTATAAAACATACTAATAGCCAAAATGCATAAGTTTTGTATGAAAGTTTGGCTGGTAACCAAAGAAATCCACTAAGCAACTTTTTCTGCTAAGCAATTTTTTTCCCTGCTCAACAGCTCTATGAAATTGGCCCCTGGACCATATGAACGAGGTTGTAGCTAGATGCATTATGGGGTGTTGCGAGCTAAGTGTTACTATAAGCCCATTTCAAGTGGTACTATACAGTGCGTATAAAAAAAAAGGTAATCCGAATTCAGGGGGTTAATATGCCAAGGTTATTTAGTTTGACAATTTACATGTAGTGTACCAAAGAAGAGGAACTCCTCAGCTTTCTATTGATACCTTTATTGACCCATTGCTGTCACACATGACCGAGTACATTGTTATTGAAAATGACAAATTCAAATCGCATTTTTGCAAGTTTGGGTAATCCGTGCAAGGCAGGATAATTAGTGAAAGTCAGTATGATAAACCAGATTTTCTTTAGGAATGACTGGACATTATTCAAGAAGAATCTCTTCTAACATTGCCCTTTTATGCACCCACACCTTCAACATGTCCACCTCCCTTTCGACACAAAGCTGACAGCGACGGAGCATGTCCTGCACTGCTCGTCTCACCATAGCCGGATTATTGCGTAAAGCATCCACTTCATTTCGAATACGGCCCTGCAATTCATCAAGATCACGGGGAGGAGTTGCAAACACCTTTGTTTTTCAAATGTCCCCAAGGAAATAGTCACATGGTGTGAGGTCAGGTGATCTTGGTGGCCATTCCACCTCATGGTTGACGGCGATGACTCGTTCGCCAAAGAGTTCCCTCAGACGATCTCGGACAGCGATAAGGCGATGTGCTGGGGCGCCATCTTGGGCCCACCAGAGTTGTCTGAAGACCCCACGAACCTGTCGCTCAAAGTGTTCCTGCAGCTGCGGTAAAACGTTATCATTGAGCATCTGCAGATACATGTTACCATTGACATTCCTTTGAAAGAAAAACGCTCCGATCAGCTAACCACTTCCACAAAGTCCTAACCAAACAGTCCACTTTTGTCGACTCATGTTAACCTCAAAATTGAATTCTGGGGGTGTCTTGCTGGTGCATATTCAAGAACATTATGCGTATTGACCTTGCCGTTCATGGAGAAAGCAGCTTCGTCGCCGATTACGAGATTCCGCAGAAAATTGACATCTCTCGGTACGGGCTATCAACCATCTGGCAAACGCCAGCCTTCTAGCAAAATCTCCTGGCGTAAGTTGATGTCGGATGTGAATCCGATATGGATGCTGGTGGAGGTCCAATCTCGTAATTCTGTTGAATGTCGCCGAAGGCAATCTCAGCCCATTTCGCCTTGCGCTGGTGTCCCTAGGATGCTCCAAAAGTTGCTGCCTTACTGCTGCAATGTTCCTTCTGATCGCCCGGTGCGCCTCCTGCCAGAATTCCCTTGTTGCGGTTGAGGCTAGTGCCATACTCTTGATATTTTCTAACATTCGCCCAGATGGTTTTGGCTGCTGGGGCTCCGTTCTGGGAAACGTTCCCGAAAGCATCGCGAGTTTGCTGCAAACTGTGAGTTTGGTGAAATGTTGTAATCACGAAAACTCGCTGTTCAGTCGTTAGTTGTACCATCTTTCCAACTACCTGTCCCTAAACCCAGGCCCTTCTTAAATACCCAACTTGAAGAAAAGGATGTCGTAACAGACGATTACCGCACCAGCTTTAAAAAATCTTACATAATCATCTAGGCAGTCAAGTGATGCGTCCATTTCAGACTGCCTTGAACTGATTACCCAAACTTGCAAAAATGCGATTTGAATTTGCCATTTTCAATAACAATGTACTCGGCCATGTGTGACAGCAATGGATCGATACAGGTATCAATGGAAAGCTGAGGAGTTCCTCTTCTTTGGTACACTACATGTAAATTGTCAAACTAAATAACCTTGGCATATTAACGCCCTGAATTCGGATTACCTTTTTTTTGATACGCACTGTATACCCATTTCAAACTGATCGCCTTACAGTTGGATCAATATCTTAAAATCCCCCTAGGCTTCGGCTCGGTCCTTATCACCCGCGACCACGCCCAAAACCGGTCATTATCCTGCGGTAAGAACCGCACGACACACTGTTATTCCCATTCATAAATGCCCGTATCGATTTAGCCTTGACTCAAGGCTTACCACGTGCTTAGCCCGAGAAATTCAGAACACACACGACGGATGGTCACTGTATGTACATGTACAATACATATACATTAATGTACATTGTACTATACATGTACATATACATATTGTACATGTATACAGTATACATATGAATCCGTACACTTGTCCATGTGCGCTGGAGTTTGAATAGCTATAAAGCGGGGCAAAATTAGGCGACCAAACCGTTCCGACGCGCCTTGATCAAGGCTAGAATCGATTTCGTTTTCAAAATGTAAACAAATGTAGAAAACGAACGTTTGACGCAGAATGTAGGTACTACCGCAGTTATGGCAGCGCCCAGTGAAATGGTCCACGTGATTACGTTTTGTCCAATCAGATCGTCTAAACTGTCTTGGGCATTTATGAATATTATATTAATTGATCTTGTTAAATGTGCGCCAAATGTGTATTTGGTTTTAATGACAATAAAGCATGACAAAAGAAGACCATTTTAGGGATTTATATATTGTTATTATAGAACAATCATTTTCTTCTCAGCTGACGGCACCAGTCTGACAATAATCAAGCTGGTTATAGCGATGGTCGGCAGGTTTTTCGCATCCGCAGCTTTTGATCTTCTGTACTTGCTGACAATTGAGGTGTTTCCCACGGTGCTGAGGTAAAATATGTATGCCCAATATTGTGGTTAGAAAAATAAAGTCTGTTTCCAGCCACCTTGGCTCACCAGGCAGGTGTCTATCTCCGGATTCGTTAGCATGAAATGACGTACAGAATATATGCCCTTGGCTGGGATGCCAGTCTATTGCAGGCTGCGTACCCATCCAGTGACGGTAACTATGCTATTTTAACCCCTGTGGTTGAGAGAAGCAGACACAAGCACCACAGTCGCAGCCAGGATTCAAACCCACATTCTGATGACGACTCACCCATCAGATCACAAGTCCAATGCACTAAATCGCTCAGCCATACCCAGTCTATAATTGTGGGTGAAGCAAGGTTTTATTATTTTAATTTCGATCAGAGCATACTGATCGAAACGTCGAGTTGTAACCACCAGTTCTTTTCAGAACTAATTACTACTCAATAGGGAATTTCACATGGTGTCACCGCAATTAGTCTTACTTATTTTAATTTGTCTGTACAGAAATGCTGCGGCTGGAGCAGCGTCTTTGGTTGGCAGAATAGGAGGTATGGTGGCGCCCTTCATCGTCTTTCTGGTAAGTGGTTGAATGGTTGAGGGAATTAGTGGGGAAGGGGAGTTAATTCATTGATTAACTTATTGATTGATTGGTGGATATATAGATTAAAATGAGCTATTGATTTGGTGAGTTAATAATAAGTAAACTGACTGAATAGTCAAGGAGAGGGGTTGGGAAGAATAAGTCCAACGGTCACCAGACGTCTTGTTAATTAATATATTTGGGTATAAGACTTGTTGTATGTACATGTATAGGTTTTGAGAATTTTACAGATTTGGTGAATCAATGCTTATAAGGTGTTTGGTAAATTAAAATTTATTTTGATGGAGTGCGAGAGTTAGTCTGCCGATCGAACTAGGGTAGTATGTAAGGAGTTAAGGATGGTCTGAAAGGGCGTTGGGTATATCTGTCTGTGGAAATCTATGGCTCGACCGGCGGTGACACTGTTATAAATGCATTGACACAACTCCCATTGTGGTTTCACTGTAGAATGTGATTCACGCTTCCATTCCATTCATCATGTTTGGCGTGATGTCGCTGGTGGCTGGGATCCTTGTCTTACCTCTCCCAGAGACGAACAACCGGTCACTGCCCGAGACCATTGATGATGGAGCGAAGCTGGCCAAGAAGGAGCGGACGGGGGAGTCCCCATCTGCCAACGCGTAAACAAGCACAGAGTACAGTCAAAAATGGCCGATCGCTGGTGACATTATAGACCCTCACATGAAATCTTCGTTTATTAACTTTTTGTGTAGCACAATTAATGCATGCTGTGCTTTATTTAAACAGATCATTAGCTGTTACAAACTGCTTATCAACCTAAAGAACCTGAAGTAAAAATACAAAATAGTAGTTTGGCCTTACGTTCCGAAGCTAGCAGTAATTTTACTTATGTCAGACTCGATCTCATCTTTGTTTCGGTTATCGAAGGATTACCATCCAGTGGAAACAAGCTGATGCGCACTGCAAGAACTGGGTGTTTAAATCTGGCAACTTGCACAATATGAAGTTTTCACCAATTCGTCCCTAATTTGCCATAGTGACCAATCCGAAATTAAGTTGGCATAGTGACCAATGCGGTATTGGTCACTTTGCCAAAATTACAAAAATAGCCAGTTAGAACATTCGTCATTTGAATGCATGCTCTATCTCCAAAACTATAAGGAATACATGCATGTGGATTAGATACAATGGTAGGTCTCTTCCTGAATGTACTAATGGGCGGGAAAACTTAAAATTGAAAAAAGTCGGATTGGTCACTATGGCAAATTACGGACGAATTGTGCTATTGTAAGACAGGTGATTGTGTAAAAATTACGTACATTTTGTCCAATAAATCACATACATGTATACCAAATCCAATTTATCAATCTAGCAATACCAATGCATTAAAAATATTATTAAACATACTTATTAACTCCTCCCTATATATTTTGTATCTAACTATATCATGATCTGTATCATTTTAAATTTCATAAACAAATTAAATAACTTAAGTTGCTTGTTATGTTTTAATGACATTTGATAATGTACACTTGATATATATCACTTTTTAATATGGCAGTTGGCTATTCATGCTTTCATCAAATAAATAAAAATTATTCTACACCATTAGTAAAATGCCTATGCACCCAGAGATAATAAAAAACAGCCTGTGGTCGTTTTAGTTATTAACGAGAATTAAAAAAGAGAAAATGACAAAAAATGCTTTCAGATTTGTGTGGAAATGGATCACAGTTTGTGATACATTTTTCAGGTTTGAATAGACGTTATGAATGATGTCACAAATTGAAGGGCGCCCTATTATATATACTCACTGGTCCCCTGTATATTAGACTGGTCCCCTATCTCTATCCTATCCAAGAGCCTCAAAGCGTGACGTCAGACCTTCCGGCTAATAATAATAATAATGTCGGGGATTTTAAAGCGCTTTTAAACAAGGTATCAAAGCGCTTTTAAACAAGGTATCAAAGCGCTGTACATTATTACCCCTGCTCATCAGGCGCATAAATCATTCCAGAAACCATCTCAGCTCCCTGGGGAGTATACAGCTCAATTGCTGCCATTTCGGCGCATATGGGCTAATCAAACACAACAACCAACTCTGCCATCACAGGTACCCATTTACTCCTGGGTGGAGAGAAGAATTTATGGTAAAGTGTCTTGCTCAAGGACACAAGTACCACGGTCACGGTTGGGATTCGAACCCACATTCTGACGACTCATCCATCAGAACACAAATCCGATGCACTAAACCGCTCGACCATGGCACTCCACAGGCTACATGTGTTATGCACTCTGCGCTTACTTGGGCCACGCATTAGAGTGCGTGAACGCGCAGCACTCATACATGGACCAATGAGTTAGCCTGAAGATCTGACGTCACGCTTTGAGGCTGGTGAATTACGCCAGATAGATACTGGCCGTGCGGTCACCATGTTTTCAACTTTGACATTGGTTGGTAGCTAGCTCGCGAGCCTCGAAGCGTGACGTCAGATCTTCAGCACAACCATTGATCTCCATTATATTAGAAAGTTACTAGATGAACAAAATCTGGGTGTTAGAGTATGTAATGTTCGTATAGGTAGTTTATTCTGGGCTGATGACATCGTCCTTATCGCTAATGATGAATATGAGTTGCAAAGAATGTTAGATATAGCAGCGAACTTTTCCAACACTTGGAAAATGTGTTTTAATCATACTAAGTCGAATGTGCTCATCGTAGGGAAACGCATAAATGTTAATAGACTCTGGCAGCTCGGAAATAAATGTATCGGTGAAGTTGAAAGCTATAAATATCTAGGTGTAACGCTCAGTAGAAACCTTAATGATCATATGCACATCAATGAAGTAATTAAAAAAGGTAATAGACTCATTGGATATATTAAATCTATCATAGATGGTCAAGATGATTTTAAACGTGTATATTACGGGGATTTGCTTTAGAAAAGCTTAGGTCTTTCTTCTATTACTTATGGCTCTGCAGTATGGGTACCAAGTGATAGTGATGTCAAAAGAATAGAACACCTACAAAATCAAATGGCACGTTGTATCCTAAAAGCATCTAGAAATACACCGATTGATTGTTTGTTAGGTGAGCTTGGCTGGGAACCAATCAATGTTGTACAAGACAAACTGCGTATTAAGTACTTCAACAGACTGAGATGCATGTCATCACATAGGTGGCCTAAATTATTATATAACGCTACAACTATGATCCATGAAATCACTGATAACAAAAAACTTCGATGGATATCTTATATGCGTAAAGTCTTTGTTGATTGTGGTATGGATTTCATTTTTGAAAATACATTATACAACCATCCATGGATTCGCAATTGTATCAATATTAGTACAAGTAATTATCAAAATAAATGGCTTAACAGTGTCTTGTCGAAATCCTCTTTGTCTGATTACGTGCTCTTAAAAAGTAAACCAGAGTTGGAACAATATCTTTTGTTCAATCTTGACTTCCATGCTTCTTCATTAAAGTTTAAAGCACGTTCAAACACTCTCCCAATAAATGGTCGCACATATTCCTGGAATCCTTGATAAAGATAGTGTTTGTCCCCTCTGTAAGGAAGGTACAGAGGATTTACGACACTTTCTTGTTCATTTGTAGAACACTTCGGGATATTAGAGTCACCGAGTATCACAAATTAGAATATGAACTTGTTACAAATAATCTAAACCAGATTTGGCATTTATTTATATCTAGTAATCTTAATGTTAAGTTATGTTTAATGTTAGGAATATCAAAAGAAATCATACCTGAGAATTATAGTGATACTTGTAGGCCTACTGACATTAACTATATCCTTTGTATTTTTGATTCATTTTGTAAATCGTTCCTAAAAAAGGCTTGGAACCTCCGAGCAGATTTTCTTAAATGAAAATGGAATTACTTTCCTTGGTTTGATTGTTGTATGTTTATACAGTATCGTTTTTATATTGTTTATGATTTACTATGATTATAATTATTATTATTGTCCATTACTGTCCATTATTGTGCATGCAGTATCGTTTTTATCCTCTATGATTAGGCCTACATGTACAATTATTTTTTATTAGTCTTTATTGTGCATGTTTTCAGCACAACTGTTGTTCTGCTTGGAACCCCCAAGCAGATTTTCTGAAATGAAAGGGGAATTACTTTCTTTGGTTTGCTTGTACGTGCTATACAGTATTGTTTTTATATTGTTTATGATTACTATTATTATAATTGTCCATTATTGTTCATACAGTATTGTTTTATATTGTTTATGAGAACTATTTTTATTATTGACCATTATTGTGCACAGTTGTTTTAATTGTTTATGATCACTATTATTATGATTGTTCATTATTGTTACAACTGTGTATATATGTATTAATGCTCATACAGATTTTCGACTGGCCAAACTTAGAAAAACATGTACGTACATCTGCTCGTATTTGAATATTTCGTTTATTTCTAATTTTTAACTTATAATAACCTTAAGTCTTTTGTTTTACGCCCATCTATATTGTATTATCTATGTTTTAATTACCTGTAACACATGTACTGAATATTACGTTAATGTAGAACGCACCGTCGATTGACGAGTGCCACTGATTTAAAAGTGTATGTTCTAATAAATATTATTATTATTATCTATAGGCAGGACTGGATCTCACCCCCAAAAAAAAAAAAAAAAAACGAAATCACTGGGCCCAATTTCATAGAGATGCTAAGCAGTCAATTTTTTGCTTACCGGACTTTTTTCATTTCATAGCGCTGCTTACCGTTAAGCATTGAGAAATGCACGCTAACTTGCCTGCCATTATTGCTAGCAAATGAGTGACGCAACAATACAAATCCATGGCGAACGCGCATGCGCTGCTCGGAATTTTCGTGCTAACCTGTGAGAAACAATTATGCTTAAAGGCACCTGGAAATAGGTTTTTTATTGATTTAAACAATAAAGTATATGTGTATTAACAATAAACAAATTGTTTGAGTGATTATTTGTCAGGATTTATATGTTTAAAAAAAATATGAAGTTGTTTGGAGGCTGACTCCGCCCATCCCTTTTTGTGACGTCATTCGAGGAAGGATTCGCCGCTGATGGAACATCGACCCCCCTCGACGCCCTCGAGAATTGCCTGTGTTTACACACGTGCAAGTAGTGACCCGTGTGGTTTGGTTTGTTATAAAAAAAGGCATTTTTCCGGCATTTTCCTAGCAATGCCGACCAGGTGTATTGCTGCTGGATGCAACAAAACAACTAAAGATGGGGTCAGCCTGCATCTGTTTCCAGCTGATCCCAAATATAGGCGGTTATGGGCAGCGAAAGTCAGGATAACGAGGCAAGTGGTCCGGTCCGACGTCGTTTTCAGCGCTATGCAGTGACCACTTCGAGCCGTCGTGTTTCGAATCCGGGATGTACCACATTTGACATGACAAAAAGTAATTCTGAAACATGACGCCATCCCAACCATATTCCCAGTTAGTGGGAAATCTAAGAAGCAACCCGAAAGACGTGACAAACCTACAGGAGCATTTGCCAAACGTGAAAAAATCCGGGTAAGTTTGAACTTTGAAGTGCATGTTGTGTTCTCTTTATACATACTATGTACATGTAACGTTATACTACTTTTACTAGTCAGTGTAGGTACCGTTTTCGTAGCACTAGCGGCATTGCTGCACCTATATCGTGAAAATATCCCCGCCTCGAATGACGTCACGAACAGCGCCACCATGTGTCAATGTAAAGGGGGGCCTATTCTAAAGTCGTAAATACAATAAAACCACTATTTCTGTAACCTTAGTTACTTGTTTATTCACATTCCACTCATAAAAATGTATATATTTATGACAAAGCTACATTTGGACAGAATACCAGTGCCAGGTGCCTTTTTGCCAAAATTTTCTATAGTTTAGCACGAGAGTACTATATTTTGGCCGTGAGCGATAACTCAAGGAATATTGTGCGCAAATTAATGTCTCAATTATTCATTCTTTTAATTTGTTGGTTGGAGGGGCCGGTAGGTCGCCTGTACCTTTGTATCCGCCATTGATGGGTGTATTTTGTTATAAGAGTGCTCCGTGAAATATTCATGATTCTGCGACGCGTCTCTGTTGTGTTTCATGTGAGGCACTTGATATAATTTTATCCTGATAAAATCTGGGGCAAATTGTTGAATTGAAAAAGTACTTGGTTGTGTACATGAATTTGACCGGTACAAAGTCTATGCTAATTTTATTTTCAATTGGGTCCAAAACTCAGATGAAGTCTGAATATTGTGTTGGTGGTTGAATCTTGTTGTTCTGTTTTAAACATTGTGGCGGCTATAAAACTTATTTCTTAGTTTCGGGAGCCGGACAAGACGACATGTTGGCTCCTGGACAGGGCGATCACATCGCACCCAAATTCGTAGGGTTTCGAGCCCTCCTGCCCACACGCAACAAAACAAACATGAAACTAAGCTAGGCAATGCCTGAGCTAACAACCCATGGCCGAAGCCAACAAACATACAAGGCCGAAGCCGGTCAAACAAACAAACTCGCAGCCGAAACTGACAAACAAAACACACTTACCACTACACTTTAACAGACACAGGCCAAAGCTAAACATACAACAAACAGCCTAATAGACTGTACAGGGCCTGAAGCCCAACATGGCCGAAGCCATACACACACACTAGGACCGAAGTCCAACTATTGGCCGAAGGGCGGCTATAAGACTGCGATGTACATAATGGACGTGGACCAACTCATTAGATGTTGTGGGAAGTTTTGGCCGGGTGCAGGCCATCAACTACCTTATATATGCGGTTACTTTAGGCACGGCATCATGGCATTTGACCGTATTTCATTCACTATCGGTCAACCGGACGGTTACCGATGCAGGCTACCGTCTAACGAGACAGGTTACACCAGCAGCTACTCGGACGGGTGTCATCTTCTTTATGCCCCCGACAACAAGACGGAAGACAATGGAACGATGGCATGTGTCGATGGATGGGAGTATGACACACTCCATGGGGAAACCAGTATTGTCACAGATGTAAGCCAATAATCCATTCCCCCGTCATCACATTGTCATTGTCGTCGTCATCGTTCAAATTATAACCATAATCGTTTACAATGTCACCGTCTCCACCTTAGTCATCATCTAATGGCATCTTTAATGCAGTCGCCACCAGCGGCGTCGTCGTTGTTGATGCCACCTCAGCCGTCATAGCCGTCATCTTCTTGACATCTCCCCACCCTCCTCATTCATTTGTTCATTGCCGTAGCATAATCGTCGCCGCCATGGTTGTCATTACCGTCACCGTCGCCGTTGTCCCCAGTTTCATCTTCTTATTAATAATTTCCTACACTCTTTTAAACTAAAGTGTTGAATCAACATTTTAAAGAGTTTGGTAAAGACAACTTTTATAAAGTTGATTTAATTTTTAAAAGTGTTGAATTAACATTGATAAAGTTATAAAGTTAATTCAACACTTTCTTTGAGATAAAATCCAACTTTATAAAGAGTTGTCACCACCGAACTCTTAAAAGGTTGATTCAACACTTAGTTTTAAGAGTGTATTCTTCTTGAACCCTTTATAAAGTAAACCTAGGATGAAGCTTTTATGGTGAAAGAAGAGGACGTTTGCGATAGCACAACATGGTGCTACCGCAAACTTCCTCTTAAAGTAATGCTTAATTCTTTAGCATATTGTATTTTTTATCATTAACAACCTCAGAATATACATGTAATTGGAATTTTGTCTAGTAGTTGGAATATAAACAGGGTAAAGGTGTTGGATAATGGGAGAGTGTGGGGTGTAAAACTGTCATGTAGTAGCCAACATTATTTCCCCCTTATTTTTAACTGCTGTAACAATATTTGTTTGAAGTATTTCTGTCTGTTGAGTTCACCCTGCCTACTGTCATTTTTAATAATTTCATATTTTTTCTGGTGGCAGAGGACCTGGGTTATTTGTACCATCTCTGTGATATTTTAACAATAAAGACGATGTTTATACAACCAATTATTATTTTCTCTGTGTAGCTGAATCTCGTGTGTGACAAGTCCATCCTCGCAAGCACACTAATCTCTGTTCATTTCGGCGGTTGTCTTCTTGGCTCGTTCGTCACCGGCCAAGTGTCGGATATCTTCGGGCGACGCATAGCCGTTTTTGGATCTCTTGTGGGTATCGTGCTGACGGGGACAGGGATGAGTTTCAGTTGGAATTACGGCTTGATATCTGTTCTGAAATTCCTCAATGGCTGTTGTATACCTGTAAGTCAGTATAAAATGTCATGGAAGAAGATTTGGACTGAAATGAGAGTTAAATTGACCAAACGTTTCCAGAACGTATATTGCCCGTGATTTCGTTATTTTGTCGGCAATTTCTGGAAACCTTCATCGGAACATTGAAGAAGGGGAAACAAATGCTTTAGAATGACACATTTCTCAAAATAATCTTATTTTGGGTCCCTTTCATAAATCAATTTTTGGCACTGTTTCATAATTTTGTGAAATATCGAATTTCAATGTATTTATTTTCGTTTCTAAAAGGAAAATATCAATGTTCCAATGAAAAAAAAATCAGAAAAGCCGGTAAAACACGGGCGATACATCTTTAAAAGATTGCTTCGACACTTTCATTTTCTAGAATGTATTTACATTTGTTTCCTGTGCAGGGTCTAATCATTGTGACATATATCCGGTCGATTGAGATTCCTCCAAGATACCGTGTGAGGTCTCATTTTAGGTCCGCTTTATTGTGGTGTGTGTGCATGCTACTGATCGCACCGCTGGCCTACATCTTGCCTGACTGGAGACACCTCCAACTGGCGATGTCACTCCTCTACGTTCTCCTCATTCCGCTGGTTTGGTAAGATGAACTTGCGATAACGCTTGAGGGCAGTAGACCCCATTACAAAAAATAAATGTTTCACCCAATCAATACGTAGCACCCTTTGAATACATATTGAAAGTATTTTGGTCCGAGATGGAGTGGGGCGACCTCAACGGTACACTAGTTTGGCTTAAGGATGAATCTTGTAACTCGAATCGACAATAGATAATCCGAAAAATTATTACTCGCAACGCGTTGCTTTTATTTATAATCACGTAATTAAACATTTTCCTTGGACAGATAGCTTTATTCCATAACCGTAGCCCTTTTTTTTTTTTTACAAATTTTGCTTTTTGTAGAAGGCTTCCTGTCTAATCCATTTTCATTGTCTATTCCAGAAAATAAAAATAAAATTAATATAGACGAAAGTTTGGTAGGCCAACTAATACATTCATCACGCAGTGGCCATCTTTGTCGGGGTTCCATGTATATACTTATACGAACACAGCGCTATAACTATCAATGCAAACAAGAGACCAGACTCTTTTCCCTTCAAGCCTCGGTATGGTTACATGGATTTGTATTGAAGGGAAAACAAGATGGATGCGCTTTTATACAAGTCTGTTATATTTTAAAGGTACTCCTATGAATCTGTTAGATGGCTCGTTCAAAAAGGCAGAGTAGACGAAGCCGAGGCAATTCTTCAGAAGATCGCCAAGTCCAAGAACATCTCACACTCAAACTTCTTCATCCTTACCCAGCACTTGGAACTGGAGTCCATGGAGCCTGCAGATGAAGTGGACGCCAAATCCTTCTTAGAGAAAGATCTGCATCACCAACCTGAAGATGTCTCGTCCAAGGAATCTACGAAAAAATACACCTTTGCTTGATTTGTTCCAGGCGTGTCTTAATTGTACAGACTCTGATTATCTTCTATTGCTGGTAAAATATTTACTTTTCTAAGTCTTTCCAAAACCTTCCGAACATTTCCTAAAGAATTTCTCAAAATGTATTTAATTATTAAAATATGATGATGATGGTGATGCTGATGATGGTGAAGGTGATGATGGCGATGATGGTGAGGATGATGATGATGGTGATGGTGGTAGGATGATGATAATGGTGATGATGGTGATTATAATGATGATAGTGATGATGATGATGATGATGATGATGATGGTGTGATGATGGTGATGATGATGGTGTTGTTGTTGATGATGATGATGATGATGATGATGATGAAGGTGTGATGATGGTGGTGGTGATGATGATGATGATGATGGTGTGATGATGATGATGATGATGGTGATGATGGTGATGATGATGATGATGATGATGATGGTGATGATGGTGGTGATGATGATGATGATGATGGTAATGATTGTTAACAATAACCCCGAATCTATATTCACGGCCTACAGGTTCGTAAGTTCCGCTATATACTATGGATTTCTTCTCAACGCCTCTTACCTGGCTGGAGATAAGTATGTAAACTTCAATTTAATGGCATTGATGGAGCTCCCATGCTATGTCTTCAATTATTTTAGACCACAAGGTAAGATTACCATGGGGACGAAACCTTTATTCTTTTATATACCCAACTTCATCCTTTGTGACGTCAAGTGTGACGTCATGTCACCATGACATCACATGTTTGCTTTTATAGCGCCCTATATTGAATGAAGTAGTAGTGAAGAAGTAGTGTGGTCAATACAAGACATTTAGCCGTCTATTTTAACAAGATATCAGCAGAGAGTCTGAAATGTTATTTATTGTAAATGTATACAATATTTGATGCCATGTTAAAAGTTACACATATATGCATACACATTGTTGCTCGCCATATAAAAAAATAGCATTGATACAGGAAGTTCACAATGTAAACAAATGTTACATGGTATGCTATATAGTTATGGTATAGACTTGGTTTAAAAAACAAATTGTCGAATTATAATGTGAAACTAACTTGGTATAAAGCTGATGATGGTCAATCTACCCTATAGGAATAGTTTGATCTGAGTTGCAGACACTGAAGAAATGTTAAATAATTTTCAGTTTTAATTTAAGAAAGAGTACTCTTTGCTTTATCTATAAATTCCATGTTAAAATGACAACATAATTATTATCTGAATACATTTTCACTCGTGATCGACAGAACAAAATATGGTGAAACTTATAATAATAACATGGATACTTATATTGCGCCGCTATCCTACAAGTTTGACGCTCATAGCGCATGAACATTATTACCCCTGTCATCGGTCCAGTTATATCATTCCTAGAACCATCTCAACTCCCTGGGGAGTATGCAGCCCATGCTGCCAAATGTGTAGCGCAACGAGCTAATCAAACACAATTACCACCTCGGCCCTCAAAGGTCCCCATTTATACTCCTGGGTGAAGAGAAGCAATTATAGTTAGGCCTAAGTGTCTTGGCTGGATTCGAACTTTCACAGGTTGGGACCATACATTTTATTAAAAGAGATCTAGTATACTCTTAGAAGTAGTTTTGCTAATTATATTCCAATGTTGTACCTTCCTTTTAACAATGTTGCTGTTTTTGTATCAATAGATTTGGTCGTCGACGCCCCATTATCTTAGACTTTGTTATTGGAGGTTTGGCGTGTGTGATTACAGGAGTGATACCTCAAGAAACAGGTACGTATAGGCAATACAAATTATTTCATTACACTGTGAGCAGGTTTTCCAATTTTATATTAGCAAAAGGAGAACAAGTTGCTTCCATATTGCATTTGTTTCATCTTAAATTGGAAAATACACCTCAAAGAGTCAACCGTAATTGACAGTTGCGTTAAACACTGGTTGGGTTTGCAACGAGCAGGTGCCAATCTCATAGAGCTGCTTAGCAGAGAATTATGCTAAGCAAATAGTTTTTGCTAAGTAGTATAAAACACACTACTAGCCAAAATGCATAAGTTTTGTATGAAAGTTTGGCTGGTAACCAAAGAAATCCACTAAACAACTTTTTCTGCTAAGCAATTTTTTTCCTGCTCAACAGCTCTATGAAATTGGCCCCTGGACCATATGAACGAGGTTGTAGCTAGATGCATTATGGGGTGTTGCGAGCTAAGTGTTACTATAAGCCCTTTTCAAGTGGTACTATATACCCATTTAAAACTGATCGCCTTACAGTGATCAATATCTTAAAACCCCCCTAGGCTTCGGCTCGGTCCTTATCACCCGCGACCACGCCCAAAACCGGTCATTATCCTGCGGTAAGAACCGCACGACACACTGTTATTCCCATTCATAAATGCCCGTATCGATTTAGCCTTGACTCAAGGCTTACCACGTGCTTACCACGATATTCCCACTGTGGCCCGTACCGATTGCTAGCCCGAGAAATTCAGAACACACACACGGTGCGCCGTCCCCGGCTCCGGATACGTACACTGTACGGCGAGATCAATAACTAAGTTGTGGACACAGTGTGCATTGCGACCTCGTATGCGTTCGAACTCAAACGACGGATGGTCACTAGTATGTACATGTACAATACATATACATTAATGTACATTGTACTATACATGTACATATACATATTGTACATGTATACAGTATACATATGAATCCGTACACTTGTCCATGTGCGCTGGAGTTTGAATAGCTATAAAGCGGGGCAAAATTAGGCGACCAAACCGTTCCGACGCGCCTTGATCAAGGCTAGAATCGATTTCGTTTTCAAAATGTAAACAAATGTAGAAAACGAACGCTTGACGCAGAATGTAGGTACTACCGCAGTTATGGCAGCGCCCAGTGAAATGGTCCACGTGATTACGTTTTGTCCAATCAGATCGTCTAAACTGTCTTGGGCATTTATGAATATTTATATTAATCGATCTTGTTAAATGTGCGCCAAATGTGTATTTGGCTTTAATGACAATAAAGCATGACAAAAGAAGACCATTTTAGGGATTTATATTTTGTTATTATAGAACAATCATTTTCTTCTCAGCTGACGGCACCAGTCTGACAATAATCAAGCTGGTTATAGCGATGGTCGGCAGGTTTTTCGCATCCGCAGCTTTTGATCTTCTGTACTTGCTGACAATTGAGGTGTTTCCCACGGTGCTGAGGTAAAATATGTATGCCCAATATTGTGGTTAGAAAAATAAAGTCTGTTCCCAGCCACCTTGGCTCACCAGGCAGGTGTCTATCTCCGGATTCGTTAGCATGAAACGACGTACAGAATATATGCCCTTGGCTGGGATGCCAGTCTATTGCAGGCTGCGTACCCATCCAGTGACGGTAACTATGCTATTTTAACCCCTGTGGTTGAGAGAAGCAGATACGGTAAAGTGTCTTACTCAAGGACACAAGCACCACAGTCGCAGCCAGGATTCAAACTAAGCCTGTGCGTTTACGGTTATTTTTGTAAACGTGTAACCGTTTCTGAAACGGTCGGTTACACGTGTAACCGTCCGTCTCTCAGTCAAAAATTGTTGATTAAAAAATAGGTTGTTCTACGAACCGTGGCGCACAATAGTACGATACTCATGGTGATCGAAACATTTTGAAAGGAATATAATCAATGTATGCCATACAGAATTTAATAAAAATCAACTGATTTTCTCAAGTTAAAAGTATCAAATGAAAAAAACAACTTAAAAAAATAAATAAAACACAACCTTTTTTAGTCGTGTGTTCGTGTTATTATTTCATATTTAAGACATGTGTTTATCTCGAGTTTATCTCGAGTATTTATCTCGAAATTTCTGCACCATTTTTATTTTGCTGTTCCGTTCCCGTATCACTATTTACGGCATTCGGGAATGTCGAACGTAGTCCCGCTGGTTGCCTGCTTTCTGCACAACGTACATGTAATCACTACAACGGCAACCAACGAAACGATGACTGCCACGCGTAACGAATTTTCCTATTGGCTCCTTCCATAGACTACGATATAACGAATTTTCCCATTGGCACTCTGGTACACGCATGGCATAGACTACGATCTACGTAGTGGATTGTGATGTCGCTGGCGCTAAACGTTGCAACGGTTTTTTCAGAAGTTTTGAATAAATCTGTGTGTATCGAGGTCCGCTCACTAAAACTGACAATGACCAGACCATTTTCGCTACGAACAATAAAGGTTTTTAGATTTCTGTTTCTGTCTGTTTACCAACGATTTTTGCTTAATTGTGCATTGTGTTTTGTTCTTCAAGATTCATACCTCGGCGTATAAGCCGCACCGCGTATAAGTCGCAGGCAACTTTTACCGTGTCAAAATCAACGTATAAGCCGCGGCTTATATTCCGGAAATTACGGTACATGGTAACACAGATTAACTGAGACTGTAACTATAATAAGCAACAAGCCCTGCCGATTGGAAAATGTATCACAAAAGAAAGAAAACAAGTTTGTTATCAGCGACAGCGAGATCGCAATTTACAGGAAAATAGCTTCAACCGCAGAACCTTCTGAATTGACTTTATTTTACGATTAACTGAACCGAAAAATCGTAAACGTGTAACCGGATAAACGGTCGGTTAACCGTGTAACCGTGTAACCGGCACAGGCTCAAACCCACATTCTGATGACGACTCACCCATCAGATCACAAGTCCAATGCACTAAATCGCTCAGCCACATACCCAGTCTATAATTGTGGGTGAAGCAAGGTTTTATTATTTTAATTTCGATCAGAGCATACTGATCGAAACGTCGAAGTTGTAACCACCAGTTCTTTTTCAGAACTAATTACTACTCAACATAGGAATTTCACATGGTGTCACCGCAATTAGTCTTACTTATTTTAATTTGTCTGTACAGAAATGCTGCGGCTGGAGCAGCGTCTTTGGTTGGCAGAATAGGAGGTATGGTGGCGCCCTTCATCGTCTTTCTGGTAAGTGGTTGAATGGTTGAGGGAATTAGTGGGGAAGGGGAGTTAATTCATTGATTAACTTATTGATTGATTGGTGGATATATAGATTAAAATGAGCTATTGATTTGGTGAGTTAATAATAAGTAAACTGACTGAATAGTCAAGGAGAGGGGTTGGGAAGAATAAGTCCAACGGTCACCAGACGTCTTGTTAATTAATATATTTGGGTATAAGACTTGTTGTATGTACATGTATAGGTTTTGAGAATTTTACAGATTTGGTGAATCAATGCTTATAAGGTGTTTGGTAAATTAAAATTTATTTTGATGGAGTGCGAGAGTTAGTCTGCCGATCGAACTAGGGTAGTATGTAAGGAGTTAAGGATGGTCTGAAAGGGCGTTGGGTATATCTGTCTGTGGAAATCTATGGCTCGACCGGCGGTGACACTGTTATAAATGCATTGACACAACTCCCATTGTGGTTTCACTGTAGAATGTGATTCACGCTTCCATTCCATTCATCGTGTTTGGCGTGATGTCGCTGGTGGCTGGGATCCCTTGTCTTACCTCTCCCAGAGACGAACAACCGGTCACACTGCCCTGAGACCATTGATGATGGAGCGAAGCTGGCCAAGAAGGAGCAGACGGAGGGTCCCCATCTGCCAACGCGTAAACAAGCACAGAGTACAGTCAAAAAATGGCCGATCGCTGGTGACATTATAGACCCTCACATGAAATCTTCGTTTATTAACTTTTGTGTAGCACAATTAATGCATGCTGTGCTTTTATTTAAACAGATCATTAGCTGTTACAAACTGCTTATCAACCTAAAGAACCTGGTAAAAATACAAAATAGTAGTTTGGCCTTACGTTCCGAAGCTAGCAGTAATTTTACTTATGTCAGACTCGATCTCATCTTTGTTTCGGTTATCCAAGGATTACCATCCAGTGGAAACAAGGTTGATGCGCACTGCAAGAACTGGGTGTGGGTTAAATCTGGCAACTTGCAATATGAATTTTTCACCAATTCGTCCCTAATTTGCCATAGTGACCAATCCCGAATTAAGTTGGCATAGTGACCAATGCGGTATTGGTCACTTTGCTAAATTACAATAGCCAGTTAGAGCATTCGTCATTTGAATGCATGCTCTATCTCCAAAACTATAAGGAATACATGCATGTGGATTAGATACAATGGTAGGTCTCTTCCTGAATGTACTAATGGGCGGGAAAACTTAAAATTGAAAAAAGTCGGATTGGTCACTATGGCAAATTACGGACGAATTGTGCTATTGTAAGACAGGTGATTGTGTAAAAATTACGTACATTTTGTCCAATAAATCACATACATGTATACCAAACCTAATTTATCAATCTAGCAATACCAATGCATTAAAAATATTATTAAACATACTTATTAACTCCTCCCTATATATTCTGTATCTAACTATATCGTGATCTTTATCATTTCAAATTTCATAAACAAATTAAATAACTTAAGTTGCTTGTTATGTTTTAATGACATTTGATAATGTACACTTGATATATATCACTTTTTAATATGGCAGTTGGCTATTCATGCTTTCATCAAATAAATAAAAATTATTCTACACCATTAGTAAAATGCCTATGCACCCGGAGATAATAAAAAACAGCCTGTGGTCGTTTTAGTTATTAACGAGAATTAAAAAAGAGAAAATGACAAAAAATGCTTTCAGATTTGTGTGGAAATGGATCACAGTTTGTGATACATTTTTCAGGTTTGAATAGACGTTATGAATGATGTCACAAATTGAAGGGCGCCCTATTATATATACTCACTGGTCCCCTGTATATTAGACTGTTCCCTATCTATCCTATCCAAGAGCCTCAAAGCGTGACGTCAGACCTTCCGGCTAATAATAATAATAATGTCGGGCATTTTTAAAGCGCTTTTAAACAAGGTATCAAAGCGCTGTACATTATTACCCTGCTCATCAGGCGCATAAATCATTCCAGAAACCATCTCAGCTCCCTGGTGAGTATACAGCTCAATTGCTGCCATTTCGGCGCATATGGGCTAATCAAACACAACAACCAACTCTGCCATCACAGGTACCCATTTACTCCTGGGTGGAAGAAGCATTTATGGTAAAGTGTCTTGCTCAAGGACACAAGTACCACGGTCACGGTTGGGATTCGAACCCACATTCTGACGACTCATCCATCAGAACGCAAATCCGATGCACTAAACCGCTCGACCATGGCACTCCACAGGCTACATGTGTTACGCACTCTGCGCTTACTTGGGCCACGCATTAGTGCGTGAACGCGCAGCGCTCATACATGGACCAATGAGTTAGCCTGAAGATCTGACGTCACGCTTTGAGGCTTCTATCTATACTATAATGATCGTTAAGTCGCCATCTTTGTTAGTGCAAACACGGGCGCCGCCATCTTTGTTTCAGGGCGCCGCCATGTTTTTCAGGGCGCCGCCATGTTTCTTTCAGGGCGCCGCCATGTTTCGCGTCAACTGGCGCCCGCACCCTGCTGAATTGATGCGTCCTGGGGTCAATTTCCGGGTACCCGTGGGTTGGGGTCTGCGTTGTTGGTGTTCCGACGTCTACCGCGATTGCGTGGATTGCGTGCAACGGCGGCCGGACACCCGCAATGATCGTTAAAGCTTGGTCGGGTGACTTCGCGGCTATCCTCGGTGATCGAGGGTCGGGCGGGTGCCAGATGAGGCGAACACTCCTGACTGCTGTGGTTCGAGATGTCTGGTTGGCTGTTTCAGACGGACCCCCTGATTGGTCTTATTTTTCATCAATGAACTCCGTACCTACACGTGACCTTTGTGCTCAAAAGACAATTTTCATCAACATTTACAACACACGTTTGGAATGTTTGTTGTTTTTGTTGTTTGATAATAAAACAATAAAATACCAAACATCCGTAAACATTTTTAATCAACATGAGCAACATTGGTTAGTTACTCCGCGGCTTTCGGTGAGCGTTGGTCGAGGAGGCCGGGTGCCACATACCACGAACAGTACCGAACTGCCGCGTTGCGAAATGTCTGATTCTCTGTTTCAGACGGACCTCCTGATTGGTCGGTAATGACGTCGGTGTGTCGACTCGACTCTTTTGTTGATGCATTTATTTCGCGTAGCTCTTTAGTCCTAGGTCTTAGGGACGTGACCAAGAGCTACGATTATCACAGCTTATCTCCAAACATCAATAAACAATTTTCATCAACATGATCAACATTTACAAAACCCTTTTGTTGTTTGATATTTGATAATAAATACCAAACATCAATTAACCTCAGTACCCATGTAATACTTTTGAAAGCCTGTAGTATCCAGACGCCATGTCCTCGATTGTGTACAAAGTCTATGGAGAGTTCAGTGCACTTTCAAATAATTTCTTAACACAATGTGAATTATTTCTCAGTCCCAGATTCATGTCTTTTTGGAGAGTTCACTGCATTTTCAAAGTAAAGTTTAACACAATTTAAATTATTTCTCAGTCCCAGATTCATATAATATATATTATAAGATATATTATAATATAGGCCCTATGTTATAATATATATTTTTATAGCAGTTCTGTATTCCTCAGCTTGCTGATTTGTGAAACTAATTTTCAACCGATGAAATAGGGACTCTGACCTTTGATTTTACATACATAGAAGTAGAACTTGAACTGTTAGAAAAACCCAAAATGATTTCACAATTGCCAGTGTAGATACCATCAGTCTTTCAACTTTGAGGTAATATAAAACGATTTCAGATCTGACAATCACAACAACTTATGCACTTAGGTTTCAGGACATTCTCACACAAAACAATTTTGAGAATCTTTTCTCCCAATTTTGAATATTTTAAAAGGTTTTAAAACCTACAGCGCCATGGCAACAATTTAAACTCAAACTGCGTCCTATTTTATATTAAGGGGGTGGGGGCCTCAGGAAACAGTGCAGATTTCATCTGCAAATTTAATGTTATTCATATTTATTTCCCCTTTTTCATGACTTGAAGGGGCTATGCAATCAATTTCAAAAGAGACATTTTAGCACATATCTGTGTCTGAACTGTACGAAAATACTAGGATACCCGTTTTCTGTGTACATGTATTTCTTTTCAGTACATTTATTTATTCAATATTCACTGTCCTACCATGTTAACAACCCGAGGGCGCTGTTGTGTTATGTCACTTTGACTTTTACATGCCCCGCTCAAAAATTAACCAATCACCAAGCTCATTCTAGAAAATGATGACCCTTGAGTGCCCCCTGCAAATTAGACCCCGTTACCCCATATTACATTACATAAACCAGCAAAGAAGTCGGCACAAACCCGCAACATTTAAGACTCACATCACCCACACCTAGCGGGTGCCGCGCGAAGCGCGGCATCCCGCTAGTGTGAATTACGCCAGATAGATACTGGCCGTGCGGTCACCATGTTTTCAACTTTGACATTGGTTGGTAGCTAGCTCGCGAGCCTCGAAGCGTGACGTCAGATCTTCAGCACAACCATTGATCTCCATTATATTATCTATAGGCAGGGACTGGATCTCACCCCCCCCAAAAAATAAAATAAAATAAAAAAACGAAATCACTGGGCCCAATTTCATAGAGATGCTAAGCAGTCAATTTTTTGCTTACCGGACTTTTTTCATTTCATAGCGCTGCTTACCGTTAAGCATAGAGAAATGCACGCTAACTTGCCTGCCATTATTACTAGCAAATGAGTGACGCAACAATACAAATCCATGGCGAACGCGCATGCGCTGCTCGGAATTCTCGTGCTAACCTGTGAGAAACAATTATGCTAAGCAAAATTTTCTGCTATAGTTTAGCACGAGAGTACTATATTTGGCCGTGAGCGATAACTCCAAGGAATATTGTGCGCAAATTAATGTCTCAATTATTCATTCTTTTAATTTGTTAGTTGGGGAGGGGCCGGTAGGTCGCCTGTACCCCTTGTATCCGCCATTGATGGGTGTTATTTGTTATAAGAGTGCTCCGTGAAATATTCATGATTCTGTGACGCGTCTCGGTTGTGTTTCATATGAGGCAACTTGATATAATTTTATCTGATAAAAATTGGGGGCAATTGTTGAATTGAAAAAAGTACTTTGTTGTGTACATCAATAAGACCGGTACAAAGTCTATGCTAATTTTATTTTCAATTGGGTCCAAAAACTCAGATGAAGTCTGAATATTGTATTGGTGGTTGAATCTTGTTGCTCTGTTTTAATTAAACATTGTGGCGGCTATAAGACTGCGGTGTACATAATGGACGTGGACCAGGCATTAGATGTTGTGGGAAGTTTTGGCCGGATGCAGGCCATCAACTACCTTATATATGCGGTTACTTTAGGCACGGCATCATGGCATTTGACCGGTATTTCATTCACTATCGGTCAACCGGACGGTTACCGATGCAGGCTACCGTCGAACGAGACAGGTTACACCAGCAGCTACTCGGACGGGTGTCATCTTCTTTATGCCCCCGACAACAAGACGGAAGACAATGGAACGATGGCATGTGTCCATGGATGGGAGTATGACACACTCCATGGAAACCAGTGTTGTCTGACAGATGTAAGCCAATAATCCATTCCCCGTCATCACATTGTCATTGTCATTGTCATCGTCATCGTTCAAATTATAACCATAATCGTTTACAATGTCACCGTCTCCTGTAGTCATCATCTAATGGCATCTTTAATGCAGTCGTCACCAGCGGCGTCGTCGTTGTTGATACCACCTCAGCCGTCATAGTCGTCATCTTCTTGACATCTCCCACCTCCTCATTCCTTTGTTCATTGCCGTAGCATAATCGTCGCCGCCATGGTTTGTCATTACCGTCACCGTCGCCGTTGTCCCCAGTTTCATCCTCTTTTAATAATTTCCTACACTCTTAAAACTAAAGTGTTGAATCAACATTTAAAGTTCGGTGACAACTCTTTATAAAGTTGGTTAACTTTTAAAAGTGTTGAATTAACATTGATAAAGTTATAAAGTTAATTCAACACTTTCTTGAGTTAATCAACTTTATAAAGAGTTGTCACCACCGAACTTTTAAAAGGTTGATTCAACACTGAACTTTAAGAGTATTCTTCTTGAACCCTTTATAAAAGTAAACCTAGGATGAAGCTTTGTATTATGAAAGCATAGGACGTTTGCGATAGCACAACATGGTGCTACCGCAAACTTCCTCTTAAAGTAATGCTTAATTCTTTAGCATATTGTATTTTTTAAATCATAAACAACCTCAGAATATATATGTAATTGGAAATTTGTCTAGCAGTTGGAATATAAACAGGGTAAAGGTGTTGGATAACGGGAGAGTGTGGGGTGTAAAACTGTCATGTAGTAGCCAACATTATTTTCCCCTTATTTTTAACTGCTGTAACAATATTTGTTTGTAGTATTTCTGTCTGTTGAGTCCACCCTGCCTACTATCATTTTTAATAATTTCGTATTATTTCTGGTGGCAGAGGACCTGGGTTATTTGTTCCATTTCTGTGATATTTTAACAATAAAGATGATTTTTATACAACCAATTATTATTTTCTCTATGTAGCTGAATCTCGTGTGTGACAAGTTCATCCTCGCAAGCACACTAATCTCTGTTCATTTCGGCGGTTATCTTCTTGGCTCGTTCGTCACCGGCCAAGTGTCGGATATCTTCGGGCGACGATAGCCGTTTTGGATCTCTTGTGGTATCGTGCTGACGGGGACAGGGATGTGTTTCAGTTGGAATTATGGCTTGATATCTGTTCTGAAATTCCTCAATGGCTGTTGTATACCTGTAAGTCAGTATAAAAATGGTCATGGAAGAAGATTTGGACTGAAATGAGAGTTAAATTGACCGAACTTTTCAGAACGTATTGCCCGTGATTTCGATATTTTGTCGGCAATTTATGGAAACTTTCCTTTTCATCGGAACATTGAAGAAGGGGAAACAAATGCTTTAGAATGACACATTTCTCAAAATAATATTTTTTTGGGTCCCTTCATAAATCAATTTTGGCACTGTTTCATAATTTTTGGCAAATATCAATTTCAATGTATTTATTTTCGTTTCTAAAAGGAAAATATCAATGTTCCAATGAAAAAAATCAGAAAAGCCGGTAAAACACGGGCGATACATCTTTAAAGATTGCTTCGACACTTTCATTTTCTAGAATGTATTTACATTTGTTTCCTGTGCAGGTCTAATCATTGTGACATATATCTGGACGATTGAGATGTTCCCTCCAAGATACCGTGTGAGGTCTCATTTGGGGTCCGCTTTGTTGTGGTGTGTGTGCATGCTACTGATCGCACCGCTGGCCTACATCTCACTGACTGGAGACACCTCAACTGGCGATGTCACTCCTCTACGTTCCCCTCATTCCGCTGGTTTGGTAAGATGAACTTGTGATAAAGCTTGAGGGCAGTAGACCCCATTACACCCAATCAATAGGTAGCACCTTTGAATACATATTCAAAGTATTTTGATCCTAGATGGAGTGGGGCGCCCTCAACGATACACTGGTTTGGGCTTAAGGATGAATCTTGTAACTCCAATTGACAATAGATAATCCGAACAATTATTACTCACAACGAGT